>JAJLXZ010000006.1:0-180901 GCA_030571575.1 Kazachstania viticola
AAGGAATTCAATACACTATTGTATGTAGTATGATAGAGATTATTTCCTGAAGAACACATATTAAAACATTTGGTGTACCAAGTGGGTGTGGGAAATTACACCGGGGATGTATGGCTCAAATCACCCTCCCCCTTATGGAATAAAGAAAATTCCTCAGTTTGTGGTTCGGCTTGGTTATCATAGAAATGAAGCTGATTATAATATGAATCGTAAAAATGACGGTAATTCAAATTTGGCATTAATAGCCATATATGTTAATGATATCTTACTGGTAGCTGCTAGCTTAGATATTATACAAGCTATTAAGGTTTAATAATGAAAATTTACTTTTATCAAGGACTTGGAACCAATTAGTAAGTTTCTGGGCATAACCATACAACAGATCTCGAACTCTTCTATTGTCCTTCTGACTTGTTTTACCAATATTTTTTGATACTAAGCCTCCTACAACACATGATATCACTGTATACCAGGGGATTATTGGACAATTGACTTTCCCTGCTAACTTAGGAGGGCCTGGTATGGCCTTCCACAGTTCCTTAAAACACTGCAGAAATTTGATTTAAGTTTGATTTTTTGAGCTGATGAGAGGATACTCAACTAGAAAGGAAATGATAGTACTTCTAAAGCAGATAAATAATTTTTGAAACATTGAATTGTGGACCACATCCATCAAATTTGGTTCATCGTTGAAAAGAAACAGAGCGTTAGATAACGTTTGATTTTGATATAAGAAGCAAGATATCAAATAATTGTTAGACAGAGCTATAAATTGGAATAAGTAATAACTTGCTTACAGCACTTATGAGGTTAACGTAGATAAGAAAAAGCGATCTCGCATTTTTTCTTTATGTTAGGATATAAGAACCTGAACAAGTAGTGTCGCTCCACTTGTAGTTAAGATTTTCGATTCGAAAGGACAACAATTTAAAAGAGTTGAGATATTTCAAATAGGAAAATAAAGATTTTCATTGAATTTCCTTGTATTCCACTTCTTTGAAAAAATTATCTTGATCTGGAAGAATTTCAACGCTGGTGTTACATGAGAAATGGCGCGCCACCCAGGATTTTTAGTATTTTTTTCTTTGCGATGAGCATATAAATAGTCCACATGAAATTCTTCAGTTGCTATTATAGAGTAACCACCTCAGTGCTTCTATCTGTTCAACCCCCATGTTTTTTTTTATCTACCATACTAAAATTTGGTAATTTGTAAAAGAAATATTAGAAGTCAGATCAAAAGCCTTGTATTCAAAGCAATTACATACTCGCATAAAGATAAAACTGACCCTTCAAAGTACCACATGACATATATTAGAGATTTCCACAAGACCTGCCTACCACTATCAACCCACTGCTGTTCACCTTCTCTTATCAGTGGCTCAATCTCCCTGCAACCACCCACATGTAGCAATCATCAAAGTGCCATTATACATGCGCATTGAACAAATGTGTGGGTGTATGAAACCTACTTCTTTTCTTGAAAAATTTTACAAAAATAAAACTCTCTTAATATTACCCGAATAGGAAGCGGACACAAAGACGCACAAGAAAAAAAAAACGACGCAACTTTTTTGCGACTCTTTCTTTCAATTTTTTCTGGTTTTGTCCGCGATGCCCATTTTCCAACTTCTTGCAAAAATTTTCACCACTTGATATTTCCGATAATATCAATATCATTTCCGTTTTTGGGCATTTTCTTTGGTTAATATTCCGGAGTTTTTAAGGATCAACGTTTATATAAGCTTTTTAATTTTCCGATTTTTTAATTTTGAAGGTTCTATTTCTATTTTGATTATTCATTTTTGAAGGAAAATATTATAAACGAATCACCAGCTTCAAAGACTCTTCTATTGGGATATTTTCATTAATTTTCCCATATTATTATAATACAATAATAAAGATACAGTATTTTATATAAGAAAAAATTCTTTTTTTTTTACTTTTGTGCTTTTGGGACATTCTACAGGCAAAGCTTAGATATATCATAATTTCTGATTTTTTTAATTAAGCCTTTTATAGCTTTGATTACTATAATGGCTTTAACAAATTCAAGACCTTTGCAGATTCCCACAATGGAGAACGAATTACTTCTTAATAATACGTCCCCTGTTTTTCAGTTAAATCTTAATGCTAGCCCTACCACTAAGATTGCAAACAATAACCCTTTTTCATTTCCTGGATCTGAAACTGTCGATTTGGTTGATGTGAATCCTATTTCAAGTATAGGAAATGACTC
The DNA here is from genome assembly GCA_030571575.1 of Kazachstania viticola. Classification (NCBI taxonomy): domain Eukaryota; kingdom Fungi; phylum Ascomycota; class Saccharomycetes; order Saccharomycetales; family Saccharomycetaceae; genus Kazachstania; species Kazachstania viticola. The sequence goes on from JAJLXZ010000006.1 coordinate 2,240, forward strand.
GATGTCCTTTGATTTTAATCAAAGTGGTAATATGAGCGATTTCACAAATTCTAGTAACAGTCAAGGCAATATTAATACTGCTGGGAAGAATAATAAGCAAAATAAATCAAAGAAGGACAACACACCAAAGAAGGAAAATCCTTTATTAGAAATTTCAAAATTAATTCCTGTTACAGGCGAAAGACCAAAGCCAGACGCTCAAAATTATCCTTTAGATGATGATGTTTTATTTGCCGTTTTCATCATCTTATGGGAACAGGATCCTGATCAACAAGGTATGACTGTGAAACAACTTTGTGATCATTTATTAATTAAGCATCCTGAAATGTCAAATTTATCAACTAAATTATCTAATTTAATATCTGCCAAATTGAATGCCTATGTGAAAAAAATTGAAAAATGTGAAAAAGTGTTAATGTATTCCATTTCTAGAGAATGGTCAAATTCATCTCCTAGAAGAATGCTTTACATATATAGAGGTCTATTAACTGCTGATTACAAAGAACATGCTCAAAAAGTAACACAAGAATTAAAACAACAAATGGCCAAAAATAATGAGAATAATCAAAATTTTGGTGGTTCTAATAACGATAATATGACAAATGGTCATAATATAATGATAACAAATAATAGCAATACCAATATTAATAGTAACAATACTAGTAATAATCAAATGAATGGCGATCAGTTGAATCACTCTGTTGGGTTTGCTTTGAGTCCTGAATTCAATATTCCTTACTCTACATCACCAGTAACTGTAACATTAAATCAAAACTCAACTTCATCTTCACAATTACAATCAACCAATCAACAACACATCAATGATTCCAATCTTAATACTAATTCTTCAGATAATAACAATAATAATAATAACAATAATAACAATAATAACAATAATGACTTTACGAAACCAAATAAACCTATTTCTTCAACAAATAAAAAAAGGATGCAAACAGAAACAAATAACAAGAATGCCTATAACAATAATGGTTCTAATGATCTCAATAGTGATATATCATTAACTCCTCAATCAAAGGTATCAAAGAACAGTTCTACAGATTTAAAATATAAGAGTTCTCAATCTTTAACAATCACTCCCAACTTACAAGATTCTAATACACAATCATACGTAACTGCTGCTGCTGCTTGCCCAAGAATATCAAAACTTTCTCCTAGGAGTAATTTCAAAGTCAACAAATCAATGTCTCCTCAATATCGTAATTCATCTCAAGCAAACTCAAATGCAGTAATTCATAAAATTATGACATCTCAAACTCCTATTTTGAAGAACTCAAGTAGGGACGAATCCTCTGTTTTTGAAAATTCATGGATGGAAGTCATAAAAAATGGGTTTTTAACTACTGATATAAAATCACCAGAATCAATTTCCTTTGAAGAATTAGATGATCTTTTCAATTAGTATGGTATGTTACTACCCTCATATCAAGTAAATGACCAAATTTTCTTTATTTCAAATTCATATTCTCTTTATTTAAGGAATATTATTATTATCATGGACTTTTAGTTTCCCTTATTATTAGGTATCTTATTTAACATTCTTTCTCGTTTAAGTTATATTTATTTTTTTTTTCTTTTCCAAATTACATTTTATTTCATTTCATTTTGGCGTAACTCTTCTTATCTAGATACTTTAGGAATGACCTCTGCTCGATAACTAATGTACACTACACAAGGTCTCTTATCCTAGTTAGTATATCAATTGAATTGATGTAAAAATTAGCGCCGCTCGGTTTCGATCCGAGGACATCAGGGTTATGAGCCCTGCGCGCTTCCACTGCGCCACGGCGCTGCTAATTTTATAAAATTATATCTTAATTATTTTCTATACATTTTTAAATATTGTCACATGATATTTCACACGATGGATTGTAACTCTTGAGCTTATAAAAATATTCATGAACAATCAGTTTATCGCTGTGAATAGATTCTGTCAGAAATAACACCATCTACGGAGTGTTATTTCATTGTTAGTTTAAATATGCATTTTGTTGGAACTATAATATGTTTCAGATTATAGTAGTATCGTACAATGCGATGTTGCTGTGAACAATTTATATATAAAGTGAACATTTTGCTAATTTATATAATTTTCTATATCTTTATATTTATAGCTCTTTCTCATTTAAAGAGAGGGACGAGCTCTGCTGCCACTCAGAGACACATAGTCCTGTGTGCCAGTATTTAATATACCATAATAATCCCTATACTCTTATAAGCTCAAGACATTTGATTAATGCTATTATCTAATTCTACTTTTCCAAGAGATTATTTCCTCATTAGAAAATACCTATGACATTATTCTTTCATAAATTAATTTGTGTCATTAAGAAATGTGACGCAAAAAAAAGTTTTTCACTTTTTCACGTTGTGCGTCTTCGAGACACTGCCACAACATTATCGAGTTGCATCAAGTAGAACATGCAAGATAATAAGAACCTTTGTGTTGGAACAATATAATATTGTGGCACTTACACTCACTAAATTAACCAAAGGATTATACAAGTAATCAATACTGACGAAATTATACAATAAAAAGTTTGAGACGTCATAAAATATTAGGAGTAGAAGTGCAAGGAAAATTATAGTGTATTAGAACATCTAAATGGAAAAAGTATATAAAGCAAGAAGATATAATTGTGTAAAAATTGTATATTTTTCATGTCTTGTTACTTCTGTCCTCAGAAAGACAAGCAGACAATTATAATATAGAAATATTATTACTAAAAAGAAAAGACAATGTTAGAATCTATTCACAGCGATAAACCTATTGTTCATGACTTTGTAATATACATATTGTTGGAATATGTGCACATATTACTATATTAAAAGCACATTTTTAGTATTACTTTAATACCAGGTCTCATCGTTGTGGACGAAGATATTCGTTAATTGATGAGATGAAAATTTTCAAAGTTAAGATACTTGAAGATAATATTACATATTTCTTTATATTTATAGTTTGTATAGTTTAAAGAAAAGGATCAGTTGAATAGTCTAAAATATGACCAATAACATCTCTGATTCCACAGGTCTCCAATACATATATATATAAAAGGATTTATTGTATAGGTAAGTCCAACAAACCAATAGTTAAATACATTTGTACTCATAATATAAGTTTCAAACGCCTTCTCATGCCCCTTCTTCTAACAACAACTTTGTCAAGTCAACAATTGATAATGCAGCTACGGAAGCTGTTGATGACATCGAAGTCATTACTAGAGGTTTAAATTCCTTAGATTTCCGACAACTATAATCTGAAACATATTATAGTACCAACAGTTCCAGTATTTAATATACCATAATAATCTCTATACTCTTACAAGCTCAAGATATTCATAGCTTAACACGAAATATAACAGAAATCTATTTATGTTCTGAAGTTCCTGTTTTAAGAAAAAATGTCATAACAGAGAATGACATTTAGTTAGTGAAATAAGAGGTTTCGTGTAACCCGGACACATATGCCAGAATATGAATGAGATTCTCGGAACTAGATTGAAAAAGGATAAACTGTAGAAGTTGTGTTTGTTGAAGTATTCATAAGAGATAGATAGATAGAATAAGATTAGCAATATATAGATATATATATTGAATTAGAACTTGTTAATATTGTTTGTAATTACTGAATTATCTGTAACTATAACCAACCCACGCTACGACGAAAAACAAATTGTAGGCTTCTATGGCCAAGTTGGTAAGGCGCCACACTAGTAATGTGGAGATCATCGGTTCAACTCCGATTGGAAGCATTAATTTTTGATGTTTTATAAAACATTGAATTTTTTTATAGTATTTGATAGTTTATATTGATGATTAGTTGTTTTCTGAAGTTACATTCGATGCTAAGTGAAACGTCAAAATATATATAAGAGTACTGGTATTTTTTACTTTTCTAAAGGATATATAAGAATAGAAGAATTACAGTTATTTGAGCAGAAAGATATAAATGAATCAATCATACGTACTTAATCCAAATACTTTACAAGAAAATATCTCTCAGAGTCAATTTAATGATGATAGATTTGATAGTGAAATCCGACCAAAATTTGAGTTGGAAAAAGTACAAAGAATAGCAAGGAATGATCCTGAGTTTATGGAGACTACAGATTCAGCATTTGTAGCAACAGCATTCGCCGCTGAGTTAATGATTCAAGTATTGGCAAAAGAAGCATTTGAAATATCATGTCGTAGAGAAACACATCAAAATTACCTTAATTACTCCAATATTAATTCTGACGCAGTAACGTTGTCCTACGATGATATTTCCGATATAGTAGCTATAAGAGAACCGTATCAATACCTTATAGACATGATTCCTAAAACTAAAAGCTTGAAATTACTTCTAAGCCAGAATAAAGTAAGGTTTACTACTGTTACTAACGAGATAAATCAAAGTTCAACTACTTACAACAATAACGAAAATAGAACCGTAGAGATCGCTATAGATAACGACTCTGAAGATGAATAAGACCAGGTATTGTGGATACCGAGAGACCCTTTAAGCATCGATCATTCCATATATTCTAGTAATATGTCTCCAGTATACAGATCATTTATGTACATATTCTTCTATATATTTTTCATGAAGAGTGATTGCGGTTTATTTAGTGAAAAAAAAACTAATATGAACAACAGCATCTATTTAAGGATAAAGATATTTGAAGATAGTAGTACATTCTTGAAAGAATAGAAGAGATATGGGTATTTTTGATAAGGAAAATAGTACTGGGAATGAAAAATTCCAGGATGATTACATTACAGAACAGATAAATAGGAGGGATTTTAATTTTACAACGTTTGAAGAATTTGGAAGGGATATTGACCATAGTACTTTTGGAACAGTATTAAATCCATTTTCTATTCCATTGGATCTTTTACATGAGACTACTATGTTAAATCCTCTTGGATTATCTGATGTAAACCTTAACAGTGAACAGCTATTTTCAGAAGGTATAAAAGGGTTAGGCTTGGGATTAAATGCTTATAAATTTCCAACAGAAGTTCAATTTGCTCAATGCATGGAAAATAATGGCCTATCAGTATGGGATATCAAGGGTTGGTGGAGATGTTTATTTCCTAAGAATGTAATACAACGGAAGTTACCAGACCTTAAAAATGATGAATTATCCAAGATCTTGACCAGAGAAAAAGTAGAAAGTGATCATGAGAATAAATTAGGATTATTTTTTACTGAATATTCAAGCTATCTACTTTGGAAAGTTAATATGAACAAAAAAATCAAAGAAAGGTCAAAGAAGGTGGAAGCAAAGAATAATTGGGGTCTTCCAGTTCCAAATGAAGTATCTCCCATCAGCACCCCTGAAAATATAATGGAAATGACACATAGTCTAAATGATAGAGATTGTTCTGCTAAAAGAGTCATGGGGACCTCTCAATTTAGCTCTTCAAGTACTAACGATGATGAAACAGAACAAATCAAAGAATACAGAACTTATTACAGTGACGGGACTGTTCATTTGAAGACTGAAAAGAAACATTTTCCTAAAGATGGAAGTAAACCAACCACTGAGACTACAGAAAGAACTGTGAGAGACTCCGAATTACCATGATTTGATCTAACTATTTGTAAATATTGAAACATGTTTGTTGTTTTATCATATTAGAAAAGTTTCTTATCAAATTTATTATGGAAAAAAAAAAGTTAAAAATAATAATTTCTAATGGGAAAGTAACAAGTATATAAACCTCTATGTATACGTTGGAGCGATACGTAATAAGTTGTATAAGCAATTGAACAGAAACCCAACAAGAAATATGTCATTTACTATCAACCAACAAATTGCGGCATGTCAAGGTAAGTTCTTGAAGTTGTCACATAAATCTGTTGCCACCAACACTGCAATGGATGTCAATGTCTATTTGCCAAGGCAATACTATGATAGTTCTTATAAGCAAGCCATTCCTACTATCTATTATCTATCAGGTTTAACATGTACCCCAAATAACGCTTCTGAAAAGGCATTTTGGCAAATTCAAGCTGATAAATACGGATTTGCTATGGTATTCCCTGATACCTCTCCTCGTGGTGATGATGTACCTGATGACCCAACTAAAGACTGGGATTTTGGTTTAGGAGCTGGTTTTTATCTTAATGCTACTCAAGAACCATACAAGAAGAATTACAACATGTATGAATATGTACATAATGAGTTACCTAAACAATTGGACAAATTTTTCAACACAGGTGATAAGCCATCAAATGGATATGCCACCATTGATTTCCTAGATAATGTTTCCATAACTGGTCATTCAATGGGTGGATTCGGTGCTATATCTGGGTTTCTTAAGAATATTAACAGATACAAATCATGTTCAGCATTCGCACCAATTGTTAGTCCAAGTACTGTTCCTTGGGGACAGAAAGCCTTTGGTAATTACCTAGGTAATGATAATAAGAATCAATGGGCTGCGTACGATCCTTGTCAACTGGTTAAGAGTGTTCACCGTGTTGAGAACAAGAGGATCTTAATACATGTTGGTAAAAGTGATCCATTCTTTGAAAAACAACTGCAGCCAAATCTATTCATTGATGCTACCAAAGGGACAACCTGGGAAGGTTCAGTTGATGTTAATCTAATAGATGGATTTGATCATTCTTATTATTTTATTAGCTCTTTTGTTCCCCAACACAGTGAATTTCATGCTAAATATCTAGGATTGATCTAGTATACATATATAGCTTTTTATATTATTTAAACCTTAGCCAAGGGCTTCCATAAGGACTCAAACGTTGCACTTACTGATCAATTTTGAACCTTGTATTCATTAGCCATCGCATAATTTCAAAATAGAATGAAAACTGAAAATGCGCTCGAAAAAAAAATTTTCACTTGAAAAATTTCTGTTAAGCTCATCTCAAAAAGAATAGTATCTCAAAAATTGTTTATACAGCTTTGTTGTAGTGGATTAGAGTAGATTTAATCACTTCTGAGTATAACTACCAGACTATAATCAATATTTTAGTTATAATGGCAAAAGGATCTGCGTTTCCCGCTGTAGATTATGAAATTCCTCCACCTGATGAGGAAGAAGAAGTCCTAGCAAAATTAGTATTTGGTGATACTTCTGATTTCCAATCTAATCTATCTAATTTTGATATTGAATATTTATTGAATGAACAAGAGGAAATAGCTGAAGATGATGCTAATGGCGGCAGCGAAGACAATGATGAGGATGATGATAAAGATGATATGGTAGATGTTAAGGATGATCAATTATTCTTTGTCGATGATGGTGAACATAGTGCAAAAGATGATAGTGATGAAGATGATAGTAAGATGGATATAGATGATGACAGTGAATTAAGTAGTTCCGAATCTGCAGAAGATAGTGAAAGTGATGTAGCATGGGAAGATTCAGATGATGAAAAATTAAATATATCAATCATCACTAATAATAAGACAAAAAAATTAAGATCTTCATACAACGATACAGTTATAAATGGTAAAAAATATGTTCGTCGTTTGAGGGTTCAATTTGAAAAAATTTATTCTAGACCAAAATGGGTAGATGATGTCTCAGACAGTGAGATAGAAGATAACTCAGAAGATGAAAACGATGGTAATGAAGATGAACAAGTTATTAATGGTGATATAAATGCTCTATCAAAGATATTAACAAGCACATACACTTACAAAGAAACCTCTGGCTCAAAATTACTACCGCCAAAATCTTTGGATATTGTACGTTTGGTAGATGCCAACATTTCTCATCCTTCACAATCTGCCATTCAATCATTATCATTCCATCCAAGTAAACCACTTCTGCTAACTGGTGGTTATGACAAAACGTTAAGAATATATCATATTGATGGTAAGACAAATCATTTAGTTACAAGTTTACACATTAAATCATCTCCAGTACAGACGTGTGCTTTCTATGTCACCCCATCCCAATCATCTACCAAACAGGATTCAAATAAATTCATACAGGAACAGAAAATCTTAACTGCTGGTAGAAGACGTTATATGCATTCATGGGATTTATCTAATTCAATGGTTTCACATAGTAATAGTGGTTCTCTGGCTAAGATAGAGAAATTTTCAAGATTATATGGTCATGAACAAACACAAAGGTCCTTCGAAAAGTTCAAAGTGGGTCATTTTTATAATTTCACTACTGCTCAAACCCATGGTATTATATTATTACAAGGTAATAATGGTTGGATTAATATATTGCACGCTACCACCGGTGTATGGATGCAAGGTTGTAAAATCGAAGGTTTACTAGTAGATTTTTGTATTGATTACAAGGTTCTAACAAACAATAAATTCAAGACAATATTGATCGTTTCAAATTCTTATGGGGAAATTTGGGAGTTTGATCTAAGTGATAACGGTAAAATTTTAAAGAGATGGAAAGATGAAGGTGGTGTAGGTATTACTACTATACAAGTTGGTGGTGGTACTACATCTGATCATTTATTCCCTATAAATGGTTCTGAAAGTAAATTGAGATCTAATAGATGGATGGCAATTGGTTGTGATAGTGGTTTTGTCAATATTTATGAAAGAAAATCTGGATTAATTCATAATGAAAAACCAATCGCAGTTAGTGATCAACTAACAACAACAGTATCATCTATTCAATTTTCTCCAGATGGACAAATATTATGCATAGCATCAAGAGCTATTAAGGATGCCCTCAGACTTATACACTTACCTTCATGTACAGTTTTTTCCAACTGGCCTACTAGTGGGACACCATTGGGTAAAGTAACTTCATTATCATTCTCTCCTCGTGGTGAAATGCTAGCTGTAGGAAATGAACAAGGGAAAGTTAGACTTTGGAGGTTAAATCATTATTGATAAAATTATTTAGCCATATATACATTAATAATTTATATTTTTATCAATCCAGAATTCAAAAAAAAAAAATAATAATAACAGTCGCAAATTGCTTATGGTACTATTTCTTAATTGAAGATAATATTAATTGTTAACAAATAAAAAGAAAGCTCGCACTCAGGATCGAACTAAGGACCAACAGATTTGCAATCTGCTGCGCTACCACTGCGCCATACGAGCTTAAAATACGTGTTTTAAAATATAAAAGCTTTTATTTTTAAGTGACATTCTTTAAAATACTAAATTGATCTCTCTTGGCTGCTAGTATAGACCTATGTTAGATATATACTAATAGAATCTCTAGATTTAGTTTTCATTTCCGTAGTTTCAATATTGTGAAATTTATATCTAGTATTGAGAAACAATATCATCGAGAAAAATAATTAAGGGATTAAATTTATACATTATATTTATAAGTTAATACACTAGGGCAATATTTTCATTAAGCTGAGATCTAGTAAATAGAAAGGCCAAGAATTAACAAGTAGTAATTAGTTTGTTTATAAATGTCATAAGAAACATTTGAGTGTTATTATATATAGAGATGACTAATAATACAAAGAACAATTTAGTTAATGAAACCCAAATCCCACAAGACGTCCAACACAGAAAAGAATTTAGTGAATTTCAGAAAATCTAACCTAGTGGAACCAGAGACTTCTTTCATTATGCTAAGTATTTTAATAAATACCTGATTGTTTTCTATTGGAGACCTTTTAACCAGATATGTTATTAGTCATGTTTTTGAAGTATCAATTGATCGTTTTCTTTAAACTATACAAACTATAATTATAAAGCAATATATATTATTATATTTAAGTATCTTTACTTTGAAAATTTTCATCTCATCGATTAACGAATATGTTCGTCAGCGACAATAAAAATTGTATTAAAGTAATACTAAAAATGTGCTTTTAATATAGTAATGTGTGCACATATTTAAACAAAAACTGTATTATTATAATTAATACATTTTTGCTAGGATTTACTTTTGTAAACTGACTCTATATATGGGATAAGAGATATATTCGGTAACATCTTCTAAAAAAAATTTAGTACTTTTAAATCAAAATAATCAAAATAATCAAAATTCCTTCCTAAACACATATTCAAAATAATAACAGGGTTAGTATGTTCTGTGTACAAATGTTTTGAAATCTTTCTGTTTAGTGACTAGTTACTCCTATATATGTTTCTACGATGGGCAAAATTTTGAAGTATGTTTTACCTATTAGTACTGCCTACATATATGCATCATTGTACCAATTTTGCTAATAAATTTAGATTATTTAGTATCTGATTGAGTTTTCAATAAAATTTACATGCTTTAAAATATCCGTACTTTACTTTTTTGTTTATTTTAAAATAAAATATAAGTTTAGTTGGAAAGATATGACATTCAGCTAAACAATAAGTAATCCGTACTGAAAAAGAATATTTTACTCTAATTCAAAGTACCAGCCATATAATTATACCACACCCTAGATACATCGACATCTCTTAAAGAGGTAAAATTAACTTTTTCAAGTCGCCCACACTTCAAGAAGAAATTCAGCAAACAACATCATTCAAGACGTATTTCCACAAGATAGAATTCTTTCTGTAACCCTCTAAAAAGGTATTACATACCCAATAACCCAGTAATCCTGCAACAACACTGTTTCCAAAGTTATTGAATTGTGTTCAAACGATTACTTATTTAATCTAACTGTTAATCAACTCCGATTATACGAAAATGACGCTGCAAAGAATAGCGGGAATTTTTGAAAAATTAGATATTCAAAGGGACAAGGTGAAAAGGGGCAAGAATAGTTGAAAAGTTTATAGTTAATATCGAACAATTGCGTTCCATTGAATGTACTTAAATCTGATTTTCAGGTAGGTGAGTTGATTGAGTTAGCTTTAGAAACTTCTTACAAGAAAATACAATCTTTTAGAGATCCTTTTTGTGAAATTACAATAAGTTATAGAACGAGTAGAATAGAAAATGACAAGCCATTCTCTTCAAAGGAGACCTTCCTTACTATTTGGAACTTTTGAACAGAACGCTATCTTATCAGAGCAGCAGAACAAGAATGCACCTGTTGTGAAAGAGGATGCTACCAAAAAATTGGAAAAGAAGAAGCTTTTATCCATTGACGATCTGGATATGATTGAATTGTCGACAAATTTTGACAAACAGATCATGCTGGGTTCACCAATGTACCTAGATCCAGAAGAAGATGAGCCTGTTAACCCTTTTCTTAATGAAAGTAACTACACAACAAGTGATTGCTACAGTTCTATACCTTCACATAGTTCCGACTTCCATTTCAATATATCAGATATTGAGGACCCTTTCAAGGACTTAGTACAAAAACGTTCAAAATATATAATTGGCTCCTTCCAAGATAATAAGTCCAATATCAAAAATAACATTACTGATTGGCTAGTATATCCTAAACCATTACCAAAGTTTTGGAAGTTTGAACACGATAAGAGATTAACAGGAGACGAGTATGAATCTGAAGATGAAATGTATGATTATAATAAGGACTTCAAGTATAAAAAGGGTTACTATCACCCTCATTCTTATGAGGAAGAATACCTCTTTAAGAGAAAAAGTGAGAAACATACAACGGGTCAGTTTTTTCATTTGGATCAATATTATCAAGAACTAGAGAATCATGAGAAAAGTCACAATTTGACTAAAAAGGATAAAGATAGATATTTTCCATCATTCCAAGAATTTAGGGACGATTTTAGAACCATGGTAAGATCTATTCAAGAAAATAGATTGAATGAACTCTGTGAAAAGAGATTGACGTACTTACTAGATAAATTTGAATTATATCAGCATTTAAGAGGAAAATCTGAAATTCTTGAGAACAAACAAGTACCATATCGTGATTTTTATAATTCAAGAAAGATTGATAGAGATCTATTACTCACAGGTATTATCTCTCAGAGGCAATTGAGTGAATATATATGGGGTAAACTTAACACTGAACCCGAGAGAGAAGTCTACAAAAATTCTGAAGGTAAATTATTATCATTGAAAGATATATTCGATATCGGTAATTCTTCAGAGGTAGATAAAACTGCAGTTGGTTTGAAATTGATTGATGATGATTTTATTGATTGGTATAGAGACATCTATCTGGTATATTACCATCTCTTTAATTTACCTTCATCTCGAATTGAAAAAATTCTAGTGGGAAAATATTATAGATATTATTTGTTAACAAAGACATTTCTCGAATTTGATAATTTTTTGGACGGTGAATATTTAGCGGATATATTCGTAACTTATGTTGTTCATTTCTTAGAGAAGTCAAAATATCAATTAGCACAAGTTTCTGTTGATTTCGGATTTTATGATAACAATGATGAAGGAGATAATTGGTGGTGTAAATTTTCTCATTGGTTGATAAAATGGAATTTGATATCATACAACATTCGTTGGAATGTTAAGATTAATAGAGTATACACTAAACTATTTAACTACAAGAAGGTTTCAAATTTCCAAGATTTTATTGATTCAATATTCAAACCTCTCTTGACAGATAAAAGTATTCATAACAAAGAGTTACAGTTTTTCCTTACAAATGTCTGTGCAATAGATTTAAATATAACTCAAGCAGATGACTATTTATGGAAGGATTTCACAAGCATAGATATAGTTCCAAAGGACTGGATAGCGAAAGGTGATAACCCTACAATTGCGCATTACATGTATCACATTGCTAATAATTTAGCGGTTTTCAATAAATCTAGAAATAACAATAACATGAATAGTATAGTACTAAGGAATAGTTGTCCTCCTATAACATCTAGTCGTACATCCCAATTTAGTACAACTGCTCTTTACTTTACTGAACAAGTAGAGGCACTAATATGTAATCTTCTACTTTGTAATGGTGGTTTACTGGATGGTGAGCCAATATGGAATGCACCACCTATGATAACATACTTGTTTTACCTGTTTCAGATCCCTATAATAGTTGCGCCATTATCTTCTGCTTCTTTAAAACATAATGGTCAACAAAACATAAGCAAACAATTAAATGATCTGTCAATCTCAAATAGGAAAACTACGAGGGATTTAACAATAGGTGAAGAGTCCTCGTATGAAAGGAATCCGTTTTTAAGATTATTTAAGATGGGTTTTAAAGTCTCAATGTCATCAAAATCTGTTCTTTTCAATTCCTCTTATACTATAGAGCCTCTGATGGAAGAATACAGTGTGGCTGCAAGTATTTACTTATTAACTGCTGCTGATTTATGTGAATTGGCTAGAACATCCGTCATCTCTAGCGGCTATGATGGTTTTTATAAAGCTCATTGGGCAGGTGTTACTGTTGAGAAACCAGCCGATGCTGACCCTATTATTGATCCGATTGGTATTATCGACGTTTGGTATGATAAGAATGAAGATACAAGAATTAAACATAATGTTCCTAAATTAAGAAGAGATTACAGACATGATACATTAGAACAGGAATGGGAATTCATAAGTGAACAATTCTGTTAGATAAAGATATTATTTAATTATTTATTTCTTTTATTATTCTATTTACAAAGTATATCATTTTCTTTCATCATTCATTCATATTTATTTTTATTACATTGACTTTTGTACTTAATCCCAACTTGGAGGGATATCTCTTACATATTTAGCGATTAAAGATATTTTCTTTTTATCCTTTGCTATATCATCTTTAAGATCGGGGTTATTATAGTAGAACATATTAAAATTACTAGGTTGTTTATCGCCATCCTCTAGTTCTGACGCTAAATCCAATACCATGGTACTTCTTTGAAAATACCATTTATTAACAATATTTTCCTTTCGACTTCTCCAAATTATTTCTCTAGGAAATTTCTTAAAGATTAAGTTGAAAATAATGTCGGAGATACCTAATGAACCTTTCAGATGTGGTAAGACAGCAAACTTGTCAAGGTAAACAAACTTATCATTCTCGGGACCCTCGTAAGTTAAAATAGCAATGCCCTCATAATCACCAATAACAATTATGGAGGCTAAGTTTCCATTAATTCTGTTCAGATAATGTTCAAGGTCCAACGACCTGTGAAAACTTTGATCAAGTATTCTTTTCAATTTTCTCAAATTAACTTTCTTCGGATCTACTTCAACCATTGCCTCATCTACAATTAAATTTTCATTAAGTTTCCCTTTTTCCGGCAATCCTATCGAGTTAATCTTATTTAATGTTTTGAAATCAAATGTTTTAATATGAATACCCTTTTTAATCACTGTAGTATCAAGGATAGCTCTATTGAAATCTTCATCTTCATCTTTCTCTACTATAGCTTGATAATTTCTTTTTTCTTTTGATTTAAATCTAGGGAGACTAGATGAGATAAGAGATCTATCAGTTAGAAGATTATAAATCAAAGGATTTTTCTTATCAGATGGTAGAGCAGCTGAATCAATTGTAGTTATTAACCCAGTTGAACTTCTAGACAAGTTACATAGAACTGAATTCATCAACTGAAGATCCTGTAAATGCTCTCTCATATTGAATTCAATAGTATTTAATTCATTTCTATTCATATGTAACATTATTTTATCTTGTAAAGATCCGTCGAACTTATCTAGCTCTGAGAGAATTGATACTTCATTTACCAATGAACTAGTCAATCCAGTATACTCCTGAGATAGGTTAATAAATACGTGTGAGTTATTATTCCTTTCTCCAAAAGGTATACCTCCAATATTATTTAGAATGAAAAACTTGTCGATATAAGGTGAAACTTTCTTGGTAAGTTTGTCCATATATTGGACAAAATTGGTTGTCATGAACCTAGATGCAGTGAATTCTGAATAAATAAACGGTTTAATGATAGGAACACTTCTGGACCTTGGGTCATCACGTTTCTGATTGTTAGGCAACATACTATCAAAATAGGAAGACAAAATCGAATGAGTTCCACCATCTTTAGCTAGTGAGAGACCCTCTGTTAAATGTAACGGTTTTAAATCAGCTTTCGTAATCATATAGTCAAGTGCCTCCATATGCTCATTTAAATAAAAGGATGGAGGAACTACACATATGGGCCTTAGTCCTAATGTTCGTAGTCTTTGGATTGAAGCAGAAAGCTGATCGATGGTCTTTGGGGAATGAGTATGCAAATGACGAATAAGCAGCAGACAAAAATTTATCCTTCCTGCATCATTGGAGTATTTTGTAAGGTAATCTCTAGCTTCCCTTTTAGTGGCAGCGGAATTTAGAATGGATAGTATCAATCTCTTTGAGAAGGCGTTTGGTTGCTCTAACTTCAATTCATTGTGAAATAGATGCTTCCACATAATATAAAAAAGACAGAATTCAAATATTGGAAGGCAATCGTTAATAAAGGTACTATATCATGTACATTATTAGTTCCCTTTCTATATATTTGGGACATACCACCAAATAATCCATTGATATTTAATATGCTACTCTTACTGCTTACTAGAAAAAAGTAAATAAAAAGACGTCGATGAGTAAACAAATTTCAATTATTTTTTTGTCAAATTAAGAAAATATAAAAATATTAGACTGAATATAAAGGCAATAAAAGATCAAAACAGTTTCATTATATTAAGCATAAAGCTCTCACCAAAAAACCATCAGATATGTCTCTACCTTCTAAATTACAAGGAACTTTTTCTCCTGAAGAATTACAGTTTATGGTGGAGAATGAGCCTATTATGATATTCCCACGTATTACAACAAGAGAGAAACGAAGCCGTGATGGAACGCAGAATGGCAGCAATGGTAGTTCTGATGAATTGACACAGTGGAAATTATTAACTATGCCAAATTCTGCTTTAAATAATATGGTTGCTATGAAATCTACAGAAGTTACGCTTTGGTTGGCATTGCTTTTAAAACAACAATCTAAATGTAATATAATAATACCGAAATGGTTAAGTATAAATGCATTACAAAAGAGTATTCAATTTGAGATGAAAAATCAGGATAAATTTAGTAATTTACCGAATAACTGGTTAATTTTATCAAAAATATTGTTTGATAAAGCTAGTGATGATTTCAATGATCCAATTAATGAATTGAAAAAAATGATACAAACTCTAAGAGAAATAAGACAGATTAAGATATTAAATGGTTTAAAGAATTTGAATGAATCCCATTTACAACTAGATAACATTTCTTTGCTTGAAATTAATGAGCTACGCCCGTTTATTGTAAACGTAATGGATAAGTTAAGAGAAATTCACAGTACTACATTAAATGGAGAAGAAAATCCCAACGATATAGATTTGGATGATGATATTGAATTTGGAACTTTAAGGAATGATAGTAGTAGAATGTAAAACGAAAAAAGGTACATTAGAAACCAAAATTCATTTTAAAATTATTGCCAAATGGGAAATTATTTCTCTGTTTGAACATATTATTACGATTATATGCATTTCTTTGATAATTATTATTAGTAGTTTTACCCTTTAATAATGAATCATATTCATTTTTCTTCGTATCATCACTCAATGTTTCATATGCTTCATTGATTTCTGACATCTTCTCATGTATTACTTTATCTTCCTCTTTAGATGAGGATGCCTTTTGTTTATCAGGATGATATTTCTTTGTTAGTGATAAGTAAGCTCTCCTTATTTCCTTTGCCGTAGCATCTTCTTTAACACCTAGAATTTTATAGTAATTTTTTTTTAGTAAAGAAGGTGGTGGTGGTGGTGGTGGTGCTTGTTGTTGATGGAAATTGAACCTTTGTTGTTGTTGATTATGAAACTGTTGTTGTTGAAATTTTTTTTTCTTTTCAACAGTCTTCTTTATGAAACTTGTATGTTTTTTAATAAGTTTATTATTTGAATTCCATAAATCTTCATCGTTATAAAATTTCAATAGTTGTTCCTGTAATTGATTAAAGACAGGATTATTAGAATATTTTTTGGACTTGTTTAACAATTTTTCAATCATATAAACAGCTAAATTAGGGAAATTTTCCCACATATCCTTGATTACATTAAAATCTAGAAGTTTTTTACCATTGTAAGTATCAATGAATTGATTCCAGTTATCCTTTGATAATGTTGATTTTAAACCATTTCTACAATAGGAAGATGAAGATAAAGAACTCATGGAAGGTAATTCTAATGAACTCTGGCAAAGTAGTAAATCAATATATCTCATGAAAGGTAACTCAAAAATCAAACCTTCATTATTATGATGGCATAGATGTGGTGTATTTATATATGTTTCTAAAGGTCTAGTAGAGTTTAATAGAGTGAATAATGAAATCGATAAAGTATTATTTATCAAATCATAATTATTTGAAAAACTTAATTGAGTATTTTTAATGCATGGTTTTTCCTTGTTGGATAAATAGAAATTGATTAGTTTTTTCCAATTAAAATCATGATTCTTACCATTTTTAATCAATTCTTTATCTACTATGAATGGTATAGGAGAAGTTGATCCAGGGTTAATCTTAGAAATCTTTGAATATAATAGAGACAATTTTTTACAATTTTGTGAATCCATATCTATTCCTAAGCATTTCTTCAAATGTGTTAATGGATCATAGTTTAATATAGTCAATTGTAATAAAGCGATAGAGTAATGAATATCAACTTTTTCATTAATTGATAAAGATGAGCGAAACTTCTCCAAGATCAAATTATAATTTTTAATAATTGTTATTGTATAATTTATAATTGTATCCATATCAATCAACGTTAACAGTTCATTTAGTAAGAAATCATTATAAATTGAAAGTATTTGTAAATTAAAGGGAGATATATGAAGCAAAGGTATAATCTCTTCGTTTATAATATTATGTGAATCTAATAAATGTTCCTTGTTGTTAATTTTATCAACTAAAGTTTGATTTAATGAAATGAATAAATCAATAGATTCATGATCGATCAAGGAAGAAGAAGAAGGTAATAACTTCAATTTTTCCCAGAACCCAAAGTCAGAATATAATTTAACTAACCTTGCCATTGACAAGTCTCTATATGAGCTCTCAGTTGTTTGTGAGTGGAAAATCATCTCAAAATAACTCATAGATTTCAAATCATTACCATTTGAAAGATTAATAACACCGATTTTATAATAAATCTGATTCAATAGTGTAAGGTACGTTCCATTCACATCACCTTGAGTATTAGTGCAACTCAATACATTGCTTGCTAGTTCTTCCAAAGGAGATAGGTTGGTTGCGGTCAATTTGATACTTTTCAATCTTGAAGTGAATGAGCCTAAATCACACTTATTTCCATTGCTCTGCTTAGCGTGGCATAGGGGAAAGAGAGAAAGAATATACAACAGGAAGTAGCACAGTATCATCCTTCAATAAAGATTCCCTTTACTAGATTGATCCCCATTGAAGTAACTAACACTATCTATACTACTTATTGATGGTTTATCTTCAATAATTTTCAAGGTGAAAAATTGGAAAAAAAGGTCGTTTCGTTAAATTTTTTTTTTCACTGTTTCAAGATGTTTTATGTAGATAATTATTAACATAGCTTGCAGGTTTGAAAGATGGTAAACAGTGGACGATGCAGCGATGTTTGATATGTTTGTGTGTTCAATATAGCAGTGGTCTTTTTTGGAATTTAGTCCCGGCTCTTATTATTGCGTATGTTCGAATGAAAAATAAACAAACAAACAAGCATTATTCTGGCTTACAAAGACAGTGTACATGTTATAATACACTTTCTGACACATGCGTTGACGCCCTCATTGCTGCTACAACTGCTCTCCACGTCTAAATATACCCATTACCCGTTATATCACTGCAAGTGGCGCACAGCAAAAACAAAACCAGGAAACAACCACAATAAACACCAGCTTCTCTAGAGACAATGGAAGCCAATACACTAGCGATATACTCCAAAGTACTTCAAATTGTTAGTCGAAATGCTTTTTGACACGTCTTTTTGAACGGATTTTACGCGTATTTTTTTCTATTGGGGAAAACGCGTAAAAGAGAAAAAAAAAGCTGAGCGGTTAAAAGTGAAATTGATTTGAATTTATAAACATTATTTATGAACAACTTATTACAAAGGTCTTTTGGATAGTGGGAAGTGGCAGTGACTCTGATTGCGAAGACTGGTTAGAGAGACAAGTATAGCCTTACATTGATTTGTGCCTTTTTCTTCTAAGAAAATTTGCTGATTTTTATAATGTACATCAAGAGAATTATCATTAAAGGTTTTAAGACCTATAGAAATGAGACGATAATTGATAATTTGTCTCCAAATCAAAATATTATACTAGGTTCAAATGGTTCTGGTAAATCAAATTTGTTTGCTGCTATAAGGTTTGTCTTAAGTGATGATTATTCGAATTTGAAGAGAGAAGAAAGACAAGGTTTGATTTATCAAGGCTCAAACGGTGCTGCAGGTGCTGCAGTAATGTCTGCATCTGTAGAGATTGTATTCCATGATCCTGATAATAAGATTTTGTTATCAAAATCTATACCAGAAAGACCAAATAATGAAATCTTTATTAGGAGAACCATCGGGTTGAAGAAAGATGATTATCAAATTAATAATAAGAATGTTACCAAGAATGATATAATAAGAATTTTGGAAAATACAGGATTCTCAATAAATAACCCGTACAATATCGTACCGCAAGGTAAAATCATCTCATTGACTAACGCAAAGGATAAAGAAAGATTACAATTATTGGAAGATGTTGTTGGTGCTAAATCTTTTGAAGTAAAATTATCTGCCTCTTTAAAAAAAATCAAGGAAACTGATCTGAAGAAAAATTTAATAAATAATGAATTATCAGAATTAAATGAAAAACTATTAGAAATGGAAAATGAAAAGACTGAATTAGAAAAATATAATAAATTTAATACAAATTTAAAATTAATCAAATTTAATCTTTTTGATAGAGAATTAAATAATATTATTAATCAAATTGAAAAATTAAATGATGATTATAATTTCCAAGCTAATGATTCAAATCAGTATCTAGTACAATTAGATAAGAGAGAAGCAATTATAGCAGAATTAAACACTAAATTAAATGAAATTAATAATAATATAAAGATTAAATCAATGAATGATTTAAATCAAATTAAATTATCAGTCGAAGATTCACAAAAGAATCTTGCCTCAAAATCTTTAAAGATTGATGATTTAAATTCAATAATTAAATCACAAAATGAACAATATTCTTTAGATAAAGAAACTTTATCTCAAATTGATTCAGATATTAATGATCGTAACATTACACTTGCTAAAATTCAGCCACGCTTTGATCAATTAGTTAAAGAAGAAACAACTTTCAAATTACAATTAATAAAATTACAAAAGAGACATCGTGATTTATTATTAAAGCGTGGTAATTATGCTCAATTTAATTCCAAAGAAGAGCGTAACATCTGGATTCAAGAAGAAATTGATAAACAATCAACTGCACTTGATAATTTAAACGAAAATTTTGCTCTTTTACAAAACAATTACAATACTATCATCGAACAAATCAC
Source organism: Kazachstania viticola (assembly GCA_030571575.1). Lineage (NCBI taxonomy): Eukaryota > Fungi > Ascomycota > Saccharomycetes > Saccharomycetales > Saccharomycetaceae > Kazachstania > Kazachstania viticola. Next base: position 22,609 of record JAJLXZ010000006.1, read on the forward strand.
CTCCATTGATCAAGAGATTTTCCAATTAAATGAATCTTTAAATGATACAGATAAATTAAATCAATTAACTACAGATTTTAACCAAATTAAAGAATCTTACCTAATAAAACTAAACAAAAGAAAAGAATTATGGAGAAACGAACAGAAATTAAATACTGTACTAGAAACTATTTCAAATGATTTGAAAACTAATCAAAGATCTTTAAATGAAACTATGAATAGATCACTAGCTAATGGTATTGAAACTGTCAAAGAGATCGCTGAAAAATTAAACTTATCTTCGGATAAAGTCTTTGGTACTGTTGGTGAATTGATTAAAGTGAACGACAAATATAAAACATGTGTGGAAGTTATTGGTGGTAATTCTTTATTTCATATAGTGGTAGATACTGAAGAGACTGCCTCTTTATTGATGACAGAATTATTTCGAATGAAAGGTGGAAGAGTAACTTTCATGCCTTTAAATAAAATTAGTGTAGAGAGTACAAATTTCCCAGAATCTAATGATCAATCTCAATTTACTCCTTTGATTAAAAAGATCAAATATGATTCTAAATTTGAGAAAGCAATAAAACACATATTCGGTAAGACAATTGTAGTTAGAGACTTAGCTAATGGTTTCAAATTAGCTAAAAAATACCAACTTAATGCAATTACCTTAGATGGTGATAGAGCTGATAAGAGAGGTTTATTGACAGGTGGTTACATCGATCAAAATAAAAAATTAAGATTGGATTCATTAAAAGTCTTGAATAATTCAAGAGTCCAACACAAGAAAGTAAATAACGATTTGATCGCTGTCCGTGAACAACTAAATCTCATAGATACTGAAATCGATGATCTAAATGGTCAAATGAGAACAATATCGAGTGAAAAGGATACTGAAGTTTCAAACTTCGAGATTATCAAGACTAAATTAAATAAGTTGAAAAATGAGAAGGTAATGCTAGACGACTCTGTTAAGTCAATTATTTTGAAGAAGGAAAAGATTAATACTAATATTTCAATTACAAAGGAACAACTTGATAACTTCCAGAAGGATTTAAACTCCGAATTTGATAAAGAACTATCACCAAATGAAAAAGAGGAACTTGGTACTATTGATCAATCAATAAGTGAAATTTCAAGTAAGTTGAACGTTACTACTGAATCATTACAGTTGGTCAACACTAATATCGATCAATTAAACGCTGAATTAGACTCTAAATTGATACCCCAACAAAATGATCTAAAGGAAAAAATTAACAATGCTGATGTTTCTAACATGGATTCATTAAAGGAAGAGTTAGACGTATTAAACATCGAGAAAGATTCTTTGGAATCCCAACTGGAGGTAGCTATAAATGATCTGAATAACATTCAAAATGAAATTGAGAATTTGGTAAGTGAAAAGAAAAACACTGAAAAGGTATTAGAGAAAGCTAACTCTCAACAGAGACTAATCTTAAAGAAGCTTGAATCTTTCCAGAAAGATGTTGAAAAGACAATGATACAACGGGCAACATTAACTACAAGACGTGACGAATTACAACAGAAGATTAGAGAGCTTGGATTTATTGCGGAAGATGCAATGGGAAACTTTCAAGATTTATCGAGCAATGAGTTATTAGAACAACTAAACGAAGCAAATGAAGAAATATCCAAACTAACTAATATCAACAAGAGAGCATTTGAAAACTTCAAAAAGTTTCATGAGAAACAATTAGAGTTGAAGGAAAGAGCAAATGAATTAGAAGAATCTAAAGTCTCTATACAAGAATTGATCGAAAACCTAAAAGTTCAGAAGATAAATGCTGTAGAGAGAACATTCAGCAAGGTGGCAGAAAACTTTGTCTCTATTTTTGAAAGCTTAGTACCAAGTGGTACAGCAAAATTATTGATACATAAGAACATTAGTAACGATGATACTGAAGATGTGGATATGTTAACCGATGAGCCGACACAGGACAGCCTAAAGTCAATGTATACAGGTGTCTCTATCGAAGTCTCATTCAATACCAAAAAGAATGAACAATTGCACGTTGAACAATTATCGGGAGGTCAGAAAACCGTATGTGCTATCGCATTGATCCTTGCAATTCAAATGGTGGATCCCGCTCCATTTTATTTATTTGACGAAATCGATGCTGCTCTAGACAAACAATATAGAACTGCTATTGCTAATACTTTGAAAGTATTATCGAAAGATGCTCAATTCATCTGTACCACCTTCAGGACCGACATGCTGCAGACAGCAGACAAATTTTTCCGTGTAAAGTATGAAAACAAAATCTCTACTATAGTCGAAGTTGAAAGGAAGGATGCTATCAACTTCGTTGCTGGAAGTAATAAGTTTGCAGAAGTTTGATGAATTATGTAAAAGTGTAATATATATATATATACTGCCTTCTGAAATAATGCTTTAATATTATAAATATTTAGTTATGCTTGAACCTATAAAAACGTATTATAAAAGAGTAAGAAAAAGTAGATGCTTCAAATGTAAAACAATGTTAAAGTATTTCAAGTACTTATCAGGTTGTCTTTTCAAAGGATTTGAATATGCTATTAACCCCCGCAGAAGTCATGTTAGATAAAGTGTTTAGGGAAGGTCGAATTTTGGATGGTAATGAATGAAGAAAACTCCCACTGTTCGCAACTGATGTGGATGTTACACTAGTAGGGGAATTAAATAATTGGGTTAACGGAATTTTATTGCTGCTAGGACTATATCCTGTTGAACGTGCCCTAATGTTAGTGTCTTTATAAGAAGAAAATATAGGTATATTCTGCACCCCAGAAACATTAGGACTTTCTTGGGATTGTAAGTTAGTTCCCTTTATCTGCTGTGCTACATCTCGGAGTCTTCCAGAATTTGAAACAGATTGATCAGAGTTTTTATTAAGAGAATGATTCTTCCTTTTTATTTGTTCAGTACTCTCAATCTTAAGTCCTTTCTCATTAGATGCCAATATCATATCATTGCTATGGCGTCTGTCTACATTTTGTGGTTTCGTTGTATACTTTATTTCATTTCCAATTACCCTTTCCTTTAAAGGATTTTTTTCAGACGCTTTATTAGCCACCCTTACATTGTCCATAGCACTTTCATTGACAATATCAGATATATCAGTCTCTATTCCATCGTCACAGCTACTGCCTTCAAGTTCACTACTCCAGTGAAGGAAAGATTCTTCTTCACTAGAGCTACTTACAATTGCCGACTGAGTACCGGATAGTTTCTGGGCAGCTCTTTTTGCAGCATTTCTTGGTAATCTTTGAGGAAGAATGTTTCTTGGATCTGGTTTGGAATTATCAATATCCTTATGTAAAACAGTAGTATAAGGTTTCTTTCTACTAAAGCTTGCTTTACCTTTCGCAGGATGAAGATCACGTAATAAATTTGCCACGGCATTTCTGTCACCTTCAATTGCATCAAGAAGATCGGATTTTTGGAAACTTATACTTGTATTGGCGGAACCATCCTCAGCAGTAGTGATATTAGAGTCATTGCTATCTTTAGTGCTCTCCTCAATAGATGGTTTATAACTGGTTTGTTTAGTAGAATAGTGATCCACAACCGCCGTTTCCTTTTGCCCGATATTCATTAATTTTCTGGGAGGAGCATTATTAGGTATCAAGTTATCTTCCTTCTTATCCATGGATTTTAATCTATCCGGGCTAATACTGTTCTTTTTTAAGTTGTCCGGTAACTGTGATTTATCTAGGTTAGATAAAAGTGGTATTGTTTGATTCTGTGCAGGAGCTGTTTTATTAGATAATATAACGTCTACAGCCTTCGCAGTAGATTGTGAATTTGGTAAGTCTGCCAACAAAACTTGTTTGGTCTTCTCTTGTAAATCTTTTACTGGTGAGCCATTATTATCAGCTATAGTACTTTGCTGCCTGGACATCATCATGGTAGGTGACTTTATTGGACGATGACCACCTCTCATATTCTCAGGCATTACAACTGGATGCACTGTAGAATCATTACTGGACACTTTTGTTATGCTTGATATTTTATCCATTCGGTTCTCTGAAGACGCCAAAGGGTTTGCCTTCGAATCTCTGATCGCCATACTTCCAGAAATATTTGTTCGATGATGACTTATTGGTGTTGTAGTAGTTTTTGAATTTCTGATGAAAGATCTTTTATCCTCTACCTTGGTAGTTGGTATTGAGCTTATTTGAGGTGTAACTGTTGATATTTTAGGGGTACCCAGCAGAGGTATATTAAGTTTAGATTTATAAATTCTTGAATTTTCACTTATTTTACCTTTCAAGCTATTAGAATTGCTTTCATTAATAGTTTCTTTTGTTGTATTTACTACATGATTTGTTGAAACTGTCATTTCGTCTGTTTCCTTCCTGCTAGTAGATACATCAATATCGGAAGCAGAATAAGCTTGATGAGCCAAAGGTGTTGAGATCCTCACTGCATTTCTTCCTATATTTCTACTTATATTTCTCGGTATATTTAATGGTATCATATTCTTTGGAGAATTTTTGGCCGTAAAAGTATCAGCAGTATCAGGTAAATTAATTACTGGTAGAGCGTTTCCATCTATAGTTGTATCAACAGGATTTATTTTTCTCTTCTTCGCAAATAAAGGGATTGAAATTTTATTGTGCTCAATAGGGTCTCTTCTACAGACAACCCTGACGTTATTATCAGAATCAAACACATCTTTGATTAAATAATCAGGATCTAAATCACAGTAATTTATATCTTGCAGGCATATAATTTCAAGTTCATTAGATATACTAGGATAAATTCTTTTAATCCTGTCACGAATTTCTGCACAGAGTTCCGATAATTTAATATTAGACTTTGTAAAATGTAAGAATTTCTTGATTGGTTTATCACTTTGGGTAGTCATATCATTCAGAGTTCTTTTATTTAACCTACTAAAGGGGTATATGCCTGAGTAAGAAGTACTGAGCACTCGACCAATTAGTAAATTTCTCGATTCATCTTTATAATTACTCACGTTTCTTCTCAAGTTAGAACTATCGTAAGAAAAAAGAGACACTTGTAACTTATACATGGAACAATAATATTTAAGGTAATATGGGTTCCCTAAATCTTTATCTTGTGATTGCTGTTAATCTAATGCACTTGCAATCTTCCTTTAAGGGCTGATTAAGTTCCAATTGAGGGTAGGACAGCACAATTTAAAAGGCTATCAAATTTTGATATGGATAATTTTCCGTTAAAAAATACAATATTCTTAAATTAAAATTAAAGACTAAATCAAAAATTTCACTTTTAACAAAGATTAAAGGTCCTAAGGTTTACGATATATCAATTTATGTTGATTCATCTTGAAAAAAACTAATCTAAAATATATTAAAAAATTAGTGGACGAGTCCGGAATCGAACCGAAGACCTCTCCCATGCTAAGGGAGCGCGCTACCAACTACGCCACACGCCCAGTAAATTTATAGTAATATTGTATTTGGTAGTCGTATTGAAAGACAAATTGTTATTAATACTTGATCCTCTTTTTATATAAAATACATAATAACTAGAATTTAAAGAAAGACAAACTTATTCATTCGTTCTCAATAATTCGTGGGCTATTTATATGTTTTATTTTCTAATCCTGTTCTCATACAATTATCCTATAAGACCGTTTTCATGACTCATCTTAATTACTTATCCTTATTATTCTTCTTGGGATTTACCAGTCTCATAATGAACTTAAACTCCTTGTTAAGTCGTTCTTTTTATTGGTTAAATAGTTCTTATCATAAATCCGACTTTTATTAAACGGTGATTGTCCCTAGTGTGGAAAACGGTATTATTTATTATTCATCACGTGCCAGGGTCGGGTCTTTTCATAATACAACAAGTAATTAGAATGTTAGTAATAGCGATACAAAGTAGACCCAGACACACGCAAGTACTTTACCTGAGATTGCAAAGAATGTGCCGTTATGTATGCATTATTAGTATTGTTATAAAACTGAATTTTAAAAATATTAATAATTTCTGTCATTATTTGTGGAAAATATAGTAATTTTTATTACTACATTTAGTTTTTATTTACATAGTTTTACCTTTGGGAAAATCTTAATCTAGTATTGAAAAAGCAAAATCATCCAGAAAAGATATATAACTGATTAAATTTATATGTTATATTTATATACTATTCATGTATTAGTACACTAGAGCGATATTTTCATTTATCTGGGAACTAGTAAAATAGAAAGGCCAAGGATTAACAAGTAGTTATTTAGTTTGTTTGTAAAGTGGTATTGTATTTAGAGATGACCGATAATACAAAGAACAATTTAGTTAGTGAAACCCAAATTTCACAAGAAGCCCAACAGTATTTACTAAATTCTATATTTACTGGTGTTACTTTTAAGTCAAATAGAGTGTTGTTACTTAAATGTACTAACGTTTTTTATGGATTGGTATATTCTTCTAATACATACAAGATTTGTACTCAATAAAATAATTTCAGAAGTAGGACCATGTACGGAGTATTAATTTATTGCTAGTTCAAACACACCTTGAATTAATGTTATTATCTAATTCTACTATTCCATGAGATTATTTCCTCATTAGAAAATACCTATGACATTATTCTTTCATAAATTAGTTTGTGTCATTAAGAAATGTGACGCAAAAAAAAGTTTTTCACTCTTTCATGCTTTTATATTGGACAAACACTGGCAGAAATTGACAACATATATATGGAAGCTGTCGATGACATTGAAGCCATTATTAGATGTGGAAAGTTCTTAGATTTCCGATAAATAATGATAACTGTAAAAAGGTTTATTGGCGAATTAAATAAACAGGAGATTGATTATTAGATATGATCGTAAATATATCAGTGAGCTTATAAATTCTAAACTTATATACAAAAACACAACAATAATAAAATTTGATGATTTAGTTATAAACTTTGATGATTTCGTTATGAACTTTGATTATCTTATATACTTTTTTAATTTACACTAATTTACAATTTAATTAAGACAACTTTGTTTCATCTTATTTAAAGTATCACAGACGCAATAAACCTATCATATCATCAACATTTCATTTTCTTGATGTTTGCGTGATTAGGATAATCTATGTGACTATTAAAGGAATTTCAGCAGATTTGGTAGGACTTTATGTATGATTATGTGTTAGTTATGTACACAGAATAAAAGATAATCTTGACATGGGTAATTTCCAAATTTGGAAGCATACTGCAAGTTTGGAGAGTTGAGTTTCAATTAAAAGTTAGAAGGTAAAGTTGGACTAATAACAAAGGCAGGTATTATGAGTTGATGCAGTTAAATATAATATGTTTCTCAAAGAACGCTGGGGGTGATTTATATGGTAAGCCAATTAATGGGAACTGTACTACTATAGAAATATATATATATATATATTCTCCAGTAATAACGTCTTATAGAAATAATATTTAGACAATGAAAATAAAAGGATCCAAGGCGAGTGGTACTAAGATTATACCTTAACTTCTTTAAAGTCAATAACAGAAAAATATCGTTACAAAACATTAGATATCTTATATATTTTGAGGTTGGTAAAAGTAAGAGATTAATATACAAAATTTTCCAAGTGTAAGCCTTGTTTGGATTGGAAAGTTAAAAGCGTTCTAGTTTAAACAATTTAAAAATTTATTCATAAGAATTCTTTAATAAAGTAAAGAACAATTACCTTCGATAACTCATACGAATATGGAATAGATACTATCCAAAAAGAGTTCAAGAACACGCTCAGATAATTACTTGGAAGACTCCATTTACAACAAGATTTAGAAATTATATGACAATTAACCCCTTTATGTTAGTATTTACACATCAATGGAAAGTATTTCGAATAATAAAAATAAAATCACAATAGTTTCTCTTTTCATTTTTTCCTAAAGTTGGAAATTCATATTCTGTTGCCAATTTGTAAAAAGAGGAAATAAAATACTGTAGTATTATCAATAGATTCAAAAAAGGCATATAGAATTTTATTTCTCTTTCCAATTTTACCTTAATCCGTAGTAATTCTCTTTTTCATTATAATTTCAAAAATTTGAGGTTATTTCCATAGGTAGCTGCCAGTTTTTAGGATATATAATTTCTCCAGATTAGGTAAAATGGTATTCTGTGAATATAGTAAATAGTAAATTATTGTAATTCAACTTACAATTTAGGTAAAAATGATGCAAACGATCGAGGACATAATCTTATGAAGTAACATTTTTCAAGAGTAAATATGCAAGTTCTGAATAAAAATTTGTAAACGTGGTATTTTTCCAAATATTTCTGATCATAAATATACCTAGAAGGGACAGAAGCGACTTATTTAGGAAATGTGGTATGATAAAACAGAATATAGTATGACTAAGTAAGAAGAAAAAATGATTCAAGGGTATTAGTATTTTGATATATGTCGTTTAAAGAACTACAGTTAGGAAGAAACTATGAAGACGGTTTTTGGCGATATTAGTAAATCATGGACCAGATTTAGTCATTATCGAAAGAAAGTACAAAGTAAAGGCCTCTTTTGGACTCAATAAGAAAATCATAACTCTTGACTAAAACTATTGTAGTTGTTAATTTTGCAAATCAAGTCTAAAATTTTTTGTAGTGAAACAATGTGATTCTCGAGCGTGTCATAGATTACCCAAAAGAGGTTCATAACAAAGATTCTTTTTTTTATGTATCAAACTCCTATTTTCACTAAAAATGGAAAATATGGCTACCGCACTTGAAATCGTCTTTTCTTATCAAAATAAAAAAAAGAAATGAAATACCGCCAATATGTATATCAAAACCGTTTATTCTTTGACAAAGAACCCTTGCACGTAGGCTGTAAGTTCTGTGTACTGAGGGTTCTTTTCTAATTTCGGGATTTGCTTGCCTTTCTCCCCGATAGTATCATTATCAAGAAAAATATTGATATGGTTTACCATTCGTTATTACTAGAGAATGATTGGAGAGCCTACAGGAAAATTTGTTCTTACTGGGTCATAAAGGTTATAACTCCAGACATTACCTAAGAGGGAAGTTTATTTACCGTTGTAAGGTAAAAAACACTCAAAAGAGCAAAAAAAAGAAACGAAAGACACGGTGGCTAGAAAAAAAGTCTTGAGAATTTTGGTTAGAATCCCAGAGATGGCTGTGGAATGAAGAAAAAAACAAGCAGCAAATAAGATCTCCCTACAAATAGTTTGACGTGGAGTTGATGTAATAAGCTTCAAAGAACCCGCGGGAAAACCTTAAATACTAGCACACGAAGAAAAGTGCGTAGAAATGGAAAGTGCCTTGGCGGGCCGAAAAGACCCGGCTTCCGTCAAGCAAATGCGGAAAAAAAACTGCACAATTAGTAAAAAAGATTTAATCTGACGAATACGTTACTTTTCTTTTTATTATCGTAGTGTGGTAAAAGTTACGATTTAGTGATGTCTGTTTTATATGCTACTATTTAGTAGCTGCGGCATTCGTACTGGTGATAGAATCACGGAGATGAAAATGTATAGAAAAACAAACCGAAGTTACCTTATGATTTGTTGAGTGATTAGTTATCGTGATTTCTTTATCTCCCTTGTTTTACACTAGTGGTTAATATACACGGTAAACAAAGCCAGAAAGCTTCAATTACCATGATGAGTGAGTTCCCTAAATTAGCTGGAGGATATGGAAATAGCTTATATGATGTCTTATCTACGTAGTAATACATAGTACAACCGTAATTTTCTTATTGTGGCGAGAACCATCTCAACTTACAACCGTTTTTAATTTCTTGTGCAAGACTGAATCAAAAATTAGTAAGAAACCACACAACCGCTGAGTACTTCCTTTCTTCTTTCGAGTGATAAATGGAAATTCCGCAGCCATTCATAACTATGGCCTTCTCGAAAAAGCAAAGAACGATTGTGAGCGGGACCACAAGAACTCAACTCACCACACTGGCTCAATCACCTTATTCGGTTCAGAGTATAATCCCGCAATCTACCAACCAGTTTTACAAATTGTTAAATGGATTTACACAGGAGACCCCACTAACAACATTTATTTCCCAATTGGTTTATCAACACAAATCACCCCTTTCCAGCACGTTTCGTAGGTCAGTTATCTCTTTCCTAGGAAATTCTTGCTTTTCCAGAAGCAAATACTATGACCCAATTAGGACATGCGGCACTACTGGTTTTGACCCAGAAACACCCGTAGTTTTCCTTTATACGAAACGAAAAAAGCTCAGCAAAACGCGTTCTCAATTTCCCATTTTGGTTATTAGCGTTTTCTCCGGTGCTTTCTTACAATCTCTCGAGCAATCTCTTTTGCGCAGTCAGTAAAGTGGACTTTTAAATGGCAGTTTTTTCCCGTAGAGTGCAGGAAATAAACAAAAATCTGAAAAAGTTTTTTACTCAAATCCTTGCAAGTGCTTAGATTTCACTGTTCAGAATAATATACCAAAAGAATTTTTGTTTACTGTATCCACAATTTCCAGCTTTCGTTGGTTATAGTATGCACTCTGATTCTATGTCATTTTTCTTTTGATTTTGTTTATTCTTTCATTTCAAAAAAACGTATATAAACTTATTCTTTATTTCTCTGAATTATTGATCCATGTGTGTTTCGTTCCTCTTATCTTTTTCATTGTTTTTCCTTTACTTCATATTTTAGAAGTAACCAACCAATTTTAAGTTATCGAAAAGAGATATATTCATTCATTCGTTATTCTTTTTTAAATTTTATTTTCCATAGCTTAAATTTGTCAACATAAAAAATTATTCACCATGAAGTTATCTAACACTATTGCTTCATTAGCTGTTTTAGCCACTGTTAATGCTCAAGCTTCCAATTCAACTACTACTTCTTCAGCTTCTTCAACTTCCAGTTCTGCTGCTGCTTCCGGCTCTGGTTCCGTAGCTTTCACTGCTGATGAAATCACTCAAATGCTTGATGAAACTAACGCCAAGAGAGCTTTACATGTAGACACCGGTAGTGTCACCTGGTCTTCTACTTTAGCTGCTTATGCTGAAGCTTACGCTGAAAAGTACGACTGTTCTGGTGCTTTAGTTCATTCTAATGGTGAATATGGTGAAAATTTAGCCATTGGTTACAGTATCATTGGTTCCGTCGATGCTTGGTACAATGAAATTAATAACTATGATTACTGTAACCCAGGTTTTAGTTCTAAAACTGGTCATTTCACTCAACTAGTCTGGAAAGATACTACAGAAGTTGGTTGTGCTAAAAAATACTGTGGGGAAGTCTACAGTGACTACGTTGTCTGTGAATATAACCCAGCAGGTAACTACTTAGGTGAATTCGGTGACCAAGTCGGTGCATTAAAGAGTGGTGCTCCAACTTGTTCTTCCTCTTCTTCCGCTGCTACTTCTACTTCTGCTTCCTCTGCTGCTACTTCCGGTTCTTCCGCTTCCGGTGAAGATGCCATCTCTAGATCCAAGACCACCACTTCCTCTGGTGCTTCCTCTGCTGCTACTTCTGGCTCTTCCGCTTCCGGTGAAGATGCCATCTCTAGATCCAAGACCACCACTTCCTCTGGTGCTTCCTCTGCTGCTACTACTGGTTCTTACGCTTCCGGTGAAGATGCCATCTCTAGATCTAAATCTGCTGGTGCCTCTAACGGTGAAGATGCCGCTTTCTTATCCACCGCTACCGCTACCGTTTCTGATGTTGTTTCGATTTACACTACTGTCTGTGATGAAACTTCTGTCATCTCCAATGATCACACTACTTACACTACTACTTTTAAGACTACTTCTACTGTCACTTCCACTGTATGTACTAAGTGTGAAATGGAAGATGCTGAAGCTCAAGCCAGATCTACTGTTTACTCTACTGATGTAGGTACCGCTACCGTTTACACCACTATTTGTGATGAAACTTCTGTTGTTGCTAACGATCAAACTACTTACACCACTACCTACAAGTCCACTGTTGTTACTACTGTCCCATGTGACACTACCACTGAAGCCGCTAAGCCAGCTACTAAACCAGAAGGTTCTTACACCACTTACACCACTGTCTGTGATGAAACCTCTGTTGTCACCGGTAAGGACACTACTTACACTACCACTTACAAGACTACTGTTGTTACCAGTGCTCCATGTGATACTACCACTGAAGCCGCTAAGCCAGCTACTAAGTCTGAGGCTTCTTACACCACTTACACCACTGTCTGTGATGAAACCTCTGTTGCCACCGATAAGGACACCACTTACACTACCACTTACAAGACTACTGTTGTTACCAGTGCCCCATGTGATACTACCACTACTGGTGCTCCAGCTACTGAAGGTGAACAAACCACCACTACTGGTGCTACTACTACTGCTAGCTGAAGGTGAACAAACCACCACTACTGCTCCAGGTAAGGCTATGACTACTACTACTACCCCAGAAGCTGAAAATGCTGAACATCAACCAGCTACTAAAGGTGAACAAACCACTACTTCTACTGCTACCCAAACTGAATACCATACCACTTCTATGGTAACTGTTTCTCAAGAAACTGTTGCTTCTCAAAGAACTGCTGTTACTGTTTCTGAACAAGCTGTTGCTTCTCAAGAAACTGCTGTTACTGTTTCTCATGCTACCGTTTCTCAATTCGAAGGTGCTGCTGCCATGAACTCTGTTAAGGCTATCATTGCTGTTCCAGTTATGATTGCTGCTTCTTTCTTCTTATAAATGCGCTAAGCTGTTCGTTTATTAGATGTTACGATGTATTACTATTTTATTTTGTACTCCTAACTATAGTCTAATGTTGTATTTTTACTTTTATTTTTTATTCTAATATATATACCAGATAAAAACTTTTTGAAAAAGTTTACTTTAAGAAATTTATAATTTTTCAAATTTTGTTCTGTTATTTAAATGAAGTATGTTTAAAAATATAACTCTGTATAATTGTGTGAGAAGTATCGAAATAATGCAATAGAATATTGATTTATTTCTTTATCGCAAAAAGAGAACATCATCTATTTTGATGATGGACATATACAGTAAGTACAATTCCAAGATATGCTTGTAACTCGACAAATCAAGAGTGAGGAAGCATGTTATCCTAACACAGTAAGATCCAAAAAATATTGAAAATATGTTACTATTCTCTTCATATGATCCGCTATACCCATTTAGGCCATATGGCAGAATTTTTTTTGTCATCTAATAGGGCGTATACCCGGTATAGAAATAAGTCATGCTTAGAGGTGAAAACAACAACAACTGTATTCACTATGATCGTCTCCTCCCCCGTTTGGAGACAATGACAACAGATTACATGTACAACACATAATCTTGAATCCCAGTACAGATGTATTACTTTTCTCGAGAAATCAAGATTCATTTTTTTTTTTCACATAGTTGGAAATCTGCAAATCCCAAAGAAGATCAGATCATAACAAGTTGGAGGAAAATACCTTTTTCTCCTCTGGGAAACTCCACGGCTGTATGATTCTAGTGTAAACAAGAGAAAGTATTATGGACCACTACTAGAATTAACGGCACCCCTCAGAATCCCATTATTCAGTAAATCTGTATGAAGTTGCTAATCTCTTACAGGCTCCAACAGTATAAGTCTGGAAAACAATCTGTTCTGCGCGTGTTTCTGTGGAGATCCCGCTTATCTTCCCAACCAGTGCTGGACGTTTTGCCTATTTGGGAAATGGTTTCCTAAACCGGTTACAATTTGCCTGCTCGATTTCTCAGTTGGGAAGTCGAGTCCGAGAAAAATTACCGGATTGGTGCATAACAATGCCGGATCGGGAAATACGTTCGTTAAATGTATTGATATAGTCAATAAGCGATATTGGTTTGCAAGAGAGCTTATTGGAGAAGGGTCTATGGTATTATTCCAGGAATTGATATTTAATGAGCTTAGAATTATGGTTGATTGCATTTTTATATAGGTTGCCCTTTATTTCTTTTCTTTTTACTTTCAGATTTAGGAAACCAGTATAGATAACTTATAATTATTTGAACGGTCAAAACAGCTTTTACACACGTCTTCTGTTTAACTTATCTACATTCCTTTGTTGCTTCTCAAACTAATACCAATCATTATGAAATTTTCCAAGGCTTCTATTCTTTCTGCTCTTACTGTCTCCGGTGCATTAGCTGCTCCTGCTGTCGTCACTGTCACTGAACATGTTCATGCTACTGCTACTGTCAGTGTAGAAGGTATCGTCTATGAAGAAAATGGAGCTACTCATACTACTTTCATTACTTTAAACGGTGTTGTTAATCAAACTCCATTAAGTAACTCAGTTACTGCTACTTCTGCTACCGCCAAGGCAACTGTATCTGCTTTAAAAAATGATGTTAAACAAACTACTACATCTTCCAAGAAGACAACTACTTTACAACAAAGTACAAGTAAAGCTAAAACTACTTCTACCACTACCACTCCAACTAGTACAATAACCACTTCTTCAAAGAAAGCTACCACCACTTCTACTACTAAAGCTGCTGCTACTACTTCAGCTAGCTCTAATTTATCAGATTTTGCTCAATCCATGCTAGATGAACACAACAAGAAGAGAGCTTTACATAAAGATACAAGTGCTTTGACTTGGTCTGATGATTTAGCTTCATATGCTCAAAACTACGCTGACAACTACGACTGTTCTGGTAACTTAGTTCATTCCGGTGGTCAATACGGTGAAAACTTAGCCTTAGGTTACGGTACTACCGGTTCCGTTGACGCCTGGTATGACGAAATCTCTGGATATAACTTCGCTAATCCAGATGCTTCTTCAGGTGTCACTGGCCATTTCACTCAAGTTGTCTGGAAATCCACTACCCAAGTCGGTTGTGGTCTAAAAACTTGTGGTGGTCTATGGGGTGACTACGTTATCTGTTCTTACAATCCAGCTGGTAACTTTGTTGGTGAATACACCGAAAACGTTGAACCATTAGCCTAAACGACTTTGTAAGAAACTTTACATACAAGTTATCCTCTTGGGGCCCTTTCTTTTTTACCCCAAACCTATTATAATTTTTTTCCTCTATACCCTATTTCACAAGAAAAAAGATGTGAAAATTGTTGTTCGTAATATATATATATACCCATATATACTAATTTTTACATTCCTTATATACCAAAACCCACAATCAATGATCTACAACATACAATTGCATATCTTATTCCGTATAGCTCTGCTACTAAGCGCCATTCATTATATTTAACACGTTCGCATTGAAAAATTTTCTCGAGGCATCGTGGCAACAACGCGATAATTTCTCGTTCACGTGAACCGGCAGATACCAGAATTTGGGAATGTAAGACTATTCTTGTTGTCTTGTAGTTGTGAAGGTTAAAGGCTTACGTTACGCTGTGAATTTGTTTCTCTTATGTTTGGACATTTCAATTCAAGGTCAATTTAATTTTGTTTAATTTATTATCCTGTATTTCATATATCTATTCTATCTGATAGAACAAAAACATTACATTCTATTACTTTTTGATTGCAAGAAGAAATATTACAGAACAACTCTCTAGTTTTTAAACTCTATTTGACACTCAAATATTCATTTTAATAGATTGTTCTCTTTTTTATACTGTTATATTTAACTTATTCCCTGGTTTACCACGCACTTTTTTGGTCTTTTACTGTTATTTGTTTTAATCTTATTTTGATACACAGATAAATTTATACTTATTTTAGTTATGACCGAATCTTTAAATTCTGAAACTCAACAAACTATCTTGGACAATGATGTCTCCATAGATGAAACAACAAACGTCACCTCTGTTAATGAAACTGGCTCTGAAACTACTGAAACTACCGCTGTTGAAACTGAAGAAGTTCAAAAACCAAAACCTTTACCTTCTTTGAAAAACTTACCATCTTTAATTTCTGATGATGTATTTGCAAAGACAAGAGTTGGATGGGGTCCAAGCATGAACAGCGCCTCTGCTTCTCCTTCTCCTGCTAACTTCAGCAACTCTTCTATCTCTTCTGGTGCTAAACGTATGAAATCTAAGACTATTCAAGAATCTTTCACTTTAGATTTACAATCTCAATTATCCATAACCAAACCTGAATTATCCAAAATAGTGTTATCCGTTAAGCAAGCTCAATCTGTATCTATCGAATCTACTCTTTCTAAAAACTCTAGAACTTTCTTAATCTCTGGTTTAACTGCTAACGTACATGAAGCCAAGAGAGAATTAGTAAGAAAATTAACTAGACCAATCAATGATACCGTTGAAGTCCCATCCAAATGTAAAGCTGCAATTATTGGTTCAGGTGGTAAGACTATTCGTGAATTATCTTCTACTTACGACGTTAAGATTAATGTCGCTAAGAAGGATACCGAAGATTCTTTCGACGAGGACTTAAACGATTATACCAGTACCGTATCATTATTCGGTGATTTTGAATCTGTCAACATAGTCAAGAAAAAGATCAATGACATAGTTAAGGAAGAAACTAAGAATGCTTCTATCAAGCTCACCATCGAAAACACCGTATTATTACCATTTGTTAACATCGACAATGTTAAGAAAATCGATGAAGTTAAAATTCAGTTTTTCAAAGATACCGGTGATGTTCTTATCTCAGGTCCTCGTGAAGAAACTAAATTGATGAAATCTAAGGTTTTAAGCTACTTGAAAGATTTGGAAAATGATTTAACTGAAGAAAGAGTTAAAATCCCAACAAAATTCCAATTTTTAATCGATGCCTCTGAATTAAAAGAAAAATTCAACGTTACTTGTACTTTCCCTACTGACTCCACCGATGAGTTAGTCTCTTTTGCTGGTGAAAAGCAACAGGTTAAGGAGGCCATCAACTACGCAAGAACTTCCTCAAAGGCTTACTCTGTCGATTCGTTAGATATTTCTAAAGCTCATTCTAAGAACACTCAACATGCTAAAAACTTAATTTTATATTTCCAAAAATACAATGCTCTAGAAACTTTATTAACAAAGTATCCTGACTGTAAAGTTGCTTTACCAACCAGTGAAGAAATGAAAAATAGCAATACTGTTGACATTAAAGTAAGTGCCAAATCTGAAAATGCTGGGGAAATTAAGACCGTTCGTAAGGAATTAATTAACTTTGTTAACACCATTACTCCATTGGATACTTTAGTCGTTGAAGACTTAGATTACGAATTATTTCACAAGAATGTCAAACAAATCTTATCTACCACTGAAAAGGATATTCCATTTGTTCAATTAGGTGATTACTACAATAACGATGATTCCATAGTTTTATTTTCTTTAACTTCTGATGACGATTTCAAACCATCTGCTGAAGAGATTTTAGAATCTTTATCTAAGATAAATGGACAACTTGATGAATTACGTGCTAAGCAAGCTAAATTGAGTACTAAGGTGTACGACTTAGAAGCTTCCAAACAAGATGAAATATTCTCTAAACAATCTGTAACTCGTGCCTTGATATTAGAAGATATCGCTAATGAAGATGGTAACATCCAATTCAAATTACATACTCCTGAAGATGATAAAATCACTATGAGAGGTGATGAAAAAGCTGTCAAATTAGCCAACAAAGCCATTTCCACCATTATTGAATCTCCTTCAAAGAAATCCAAATTAACTGTTGATGTACCAGAAAACTCTGTCTCAAGATTAATTGGTAATAAAGGTTCTAACTTAAACACAATCCGTGATAAATTTGACATCGCTGTTGATGTTCCTCAACAAGAAAATAACAAGAGTTACAGCAATGATGAGAAAAAGACTGTGGAATTAACTATTACTGGTTTGAAATACAATTTAGAACATGCTAAAACTTATATCTTAGCAGAAGCAAAGAAATGGGCTGATATAATCACTAAAGAAATGGTTGTACCAACTAAATATCACCGTAACTTGATTGGTCCAAATGGTAGATACCGTACCCGTTTACAAGAAAAATACAATGTTTTCATTAATTTCCCAAGAGAAAATGAAATTGTTACAATAAGAGGTCCTTCTCGTGGTGTTAAGCAAGCTTATGCTGAATTAAATTCTCTATTGGAGTTTGAAATGGAAAATGGTCATAAGATTGTTATCCAAGTTCCAGTAGAACATGTTCCAAGAGTTATTGGTAAGAATGGTGAGTCTATCAATGATATTAGAGCAGAATATGGAGTAGAATTAGATTTCTTACAAAAGAACACTGATGATAAAGTTAAGGAAACTGGTGTTATTGACTTAGAAATTACTGGTAGCAAGACTAGTATTAAGGAAGCAAAGGCTGCAGTAGAAGAAATTGTTAGTGCTGCTGCTGATTTCAGTTCTGAGACCTTAAATGTTAACCGTAAATACCACAGAGTTATTGTTGGTTCTGGAGGTAACACTTTAAGAGAAATTATCTCTAAAGCTGGTGGTGATGACATCAGAAACAAGACTATTGATATTCCTAATGCTGGTAGCGACAGTGATGTCATTACTGTTCAAGGACCAAAATCTTTTGTCAGTAAAGTTGTAAAGGCTATTAACCGTATTGTTGAAGAAGGTGAAAACAGTCAAACAAAGGAATTGTCCATTCCAAAAGATAGACAAGGTGCCCTAATTGGTCCAGGTGGTATGGTTCGTCGTCAATTAGAAACCGAATTCAAAATTACTTTACAAGTCCCAAATAAGAATGAAGAAGGCCCTGTGTCAATTACTGGTTTACCTGAAAATATCGAAAAGGCTGAAAAGAAGATTATGAATGAAATTATAAGGGATAACTTCGATGCAGAAATTCTTGTTCCTGCATCTATTCACGAATTTGTTTCTGAACGTGGTAACCTTATCCAAAAAATAAGAATCGATCAATTTGTGACTATTAAACACGGTAACTCTTCTAGAAGAGCTAATAAGTTGAGTCGTAACCAGGTCGAAATTCCAATTGAAAAGGTTAAGGGTGATGAATCTAGTGAAAAAATTAAACTAACTGTCGAAGAAGTTGGCGAACCAAGAATTGCATCTGAAGAAGGTGATATCCCATGGAGATTAACCTACGAACCAATTAATTTCTCCAACTTGTTAGGGGAAGAAGAAGAAACTGGATCATCTTCAAAAGAAGATACAAAGATTGATGAGAATAAAAAGAAAGAGTCTCTAGAAAAAGCAACTACGATAATCGAAGAAAGAATTGGAGAAGTTTCTAAGGCTACTTATGCTGGTTATGTATGGAGTGCTGATATTAAGAAATTCAACAAGGTTGTTGGACCAGGTGGTTCTAATATCAGGAGACTCAGAGAAGCCACTGGTGTTTTGGTCAATGTTCCAAGAAAGACCGATGGTATCAATAATGTCATATACATTAGAGGTACTAAGGAAGGTGTCGAAAAGGCAGCTGAAACCATCATTAAAATCCTTAAAGAATAAATTTTCCATCACTAAATTTATACACGTCCTTATATAGATTCAAATAGTTTGTAATGTTTTCAAAATCAATATTTTTCATATATTATTATTTATTATTTGCGACAAAATATTTTTTTTATTGATTCTTCAGAAAAACAGCGATGCAGCTTCTGATTTTGAAAATATCATTCTAAAAAATGAACAAATTCATCATTGTAATTGAAGACATACAATAGAGGTAACACAACCAAAAAACACAGACTTCTTCAATTGAAAATGTCTAATTCTTCGTTGCAAGTTTATGGTGGAGATGAAATAGCATCTATCGTAATTGATCCAGGTTCCTATGAAACAAATATAGGTTATTCTGGATCAGACTGCCCTCAAGCTATTCTGCCGTCATACTATGGGTCATTCAAAGAGACTGAAGATGAAGAATCAAAAGATGAAAATGCAGCTACTACTGATTCTATACCCTCAAGGACTAATAAAAAAAGGATTTTTGAAGAGCAATCTATTTCAATCCCAAGGGCCGACTACCAAATTAAGCCAATTGTCGAAAACGGGATAGTGACTGATTGGGATACTGCTCAAGAACAATGGCAATGGGCTTTGGATAACAATCTTTATCTCAAATCAAATAAAGGTATTCCAGCATTACTTACAGAACCTATATGGAATCCCGTTGAAAATAGAAAGAAATCTTTAGAAGTACTTCTGGAAGCTATGGAATTCGAAGCTTGTTATTTAGCAACAACCTCAACTTGTGTATCATTTGCTACTGGAAGACCGAGTTGTTTAGTTGTAGATATTGGACATGATACATGTACCGTGAGCCCTGTTGTAGATGGTATGACATTATCAAAAAGCAGTATGAGAAACTGCTTTGCTGGTAAATATCTTAATAAACTAATTGCTGATCATTTAGCACCACGAGAAATTATACCATTATTTGCAATAGCAAAAAGAAGACCTGTCTTACAAAAGAGAGAATTTGGTTTTAATGTCGACAGTTCTCTTTATAAGTTTGCCAATGACCATGGTATATTCCAAGAGTGTAAAGAGACATTGTTGCAGATATCCTCAGTGTCATTAATAGAGAAGAGAAAAGAAGAATTGAATAATATGCCCAAGAGATCGTTTGAAACACCCTGCACAGAAGAAGTAGTATTTGATAATGCAACACGTTACGGTTTTGGTGAACAATTATTTGATATAAGTAGAGATAGTATTCCATCTGACTGGAACCTTGATAATAACGGTACTGTGAAGGCATGGCATAATGACTACGTTCCATTGAAAAGAAATAAACCAGCTGGATTGGCCAAGGGTGAAGGTAAAGAACCGACACCTCAAACTTCTGTTGAGCCTTCTACTGTTCCAGAAATTGTCGATACCCCAAATGAAAACGGAAAGAGACCTATAGAAGAAAAGGATGATTCAACTAAAAATAGCATACCTGGGATCGCTGATCTTGTTTATTCTGCAATATTGAAAAGTGATGTAGATTTAAGAGCATCTTTGGCTCATAACGTGGTCTTAACCGGCGGAACGTCGTTGATTCCTGGATTAAGTGATAGACTGAGTGCTGAGTTGAATAAAAGATTACCAGCCTTAAAATTTAGAATTCTTACTTCTGGTCATTCTAGAGAGAGGCAATATCAATCATGGTTAGGTGGAAGTATATTAAGTAGTTTAGGGACATTTCACCAATTATGGGTCGGGAAAGAAGAGTATGAAGAAGTTGGTGTCGATCGTCTACTGCATGACAGATTTAGATAACCAACTCAGAAACTTTGTAATCCTTATAACGTATTTCCTTAAATTTAGTAACATAAATGATAATAAATAGTGACTAAGTTAGGTGTAGCGTTTAACTATTTTTTTAAAATAGAAGCTTATTGTTTCAATTTACAAACTCACCCTTTCCACACCTCACTGACACCTATTTTCAAACTTACGATAAAGCTATAGTGCTTAACAAAAACTCGACTTGATAGGTGGACAGATTTCTTATTCCATTCGTCGTAATATCTATATTGCCTGGTTTGAAATATGAATACTGTCATTATAGTATAGAAGAGAGGTTTTGTCACTATTATTTGACAAAAAAGAAAGAAAATCCACAACGCCTACAGGTATAATTAGAGCTTCAATATATCAATATTTCTATATAGTATCATGCTATTATATATGTACTATAATCTAATCAAGTTCAGTTTATGTATAGTCAAAAGGAATTGAAATATATATCTTAAATGCTTGATATAATGAAATAAGATCTGAAATAACTACTTGTATTGTTTTGTAAATGTATGAAGCTAACACTTGAGTCTACTTTAAAATTTTTGGTTTTATATATGGATACTTATAATTCTACAAGAAACTACTATTGCTGTCAAAAATAATTTCATACTGCAAATATATCAGTTTGAATAATTCTGAGCATTATAATATATATCTTTTAGTTAGAAAAATATAATTTTTTGCATGTTAAATATAATGTAATTCAAAAATCACCTAGGGCATTTGTGATCAAAACTTCAATTTGATTACTATGATTGATTTCAATAATCTTTGCTTTCCAATAACAAATTGAATCATAAAATATGCTTTGCTGGCTCAATGGTATTTGATGGAGTTTTTTGTACCAAGTAATTAGCAATCGATAACTAGTAAAATCAATCTTCAAATATCTTTGAAATTAAAAAAAAATTCACTCTCTTATGATAGTAAGTCTTTAGATAAAGCCTACTAATTGACTTCTTTGATCATAGAAATATATAATCGTGGTTTGATGATTTATTTTTGACATAAAGGATCTAGAAGTATGAGAAGTGTAATCCATCTTAAATTCTGACTGTAGTATTCTGTGCACATAGTACTTAAAATTAAAAGCAAAATTTTAGTATTATCTTTATACCATATCACATTATTCTAAACAAAGTAATGAATATTTCTTGGAAAGTCTAGCTTATATAGTCTAAGGAATCAATCTGTTGGTTCGTCGAAAATATGACTAAAAACATCTCTGATCCCATAGGATTCCGTTACTGACAGGCTTAACCTACTCTGCCTTCTATATCTATACTACATATGGTATAGTCCACTTATTTTAATCTTGACATAAGTGAGGCGTGGAATCTTATGTGGTGTCCTTAAGTTATTATCAGCTAAAAATTAAGCTACTTAGTAGAAGTTTATTAATGTGCTATTCATTCAAGATTATAAGGCCTATGTCAACCAAAGTTGGAGTTACCTAGGGAACCAGTAAGCGAAAACGTTTTTACAATAGTAGTGCTATTGGTTGCAAGAAATAATTGGACACATATCTAATGATCCGCAACTGAGATTATAACTCAAAAGCTACATAACATTATATATATTTCTTTTCCTGAGTTAGTAATTACAACTTTAATATTTCATTTTAGAGTACTTATTACGCAATATGTCTTTATTAGCAATCAAGAGAAGACACTCTTAGTTTCTTTGGAAAAGACATTTAAATAAGGCCATGTTTATAAGAAGTTTATAAATTAGTGATCCGATGTAGTGTAACGGTTATCACTTTACGGTATCGGAATTCTTTTTTTATCGTAATTAGTATGAAGAGGAAGTAAAACTGTTCCATCATACCAATTTATTCTCAAATCAGTTGTTATATTTATATTCCAAAATTAAATATTTTATATGATTATATTTTTTATAAAATTTAAGTAGGATCAAAAAGATATGCTAATCATAGAGCTTGTTCGACTCTATCCTGTGCAGCTTTAATTTTCATTCCAATACGTGTACTCAATTCATAATCCTCAGAATAGTAATTTTGACCTCTGTTCAACCATTCATTGCATTCATTAAGATTTTCTACACCTTTCATTTTCCATGTAAATAATGCTTTTTCATAGAAGGCTGTCGGATAAGCCCAAGGATCTTCTGTCTTCCTTATAAATTTAGGTCTTCCATTTTCCATTGTGAATAATTGAGGCAGGATCTTTTTATCTAGTATATCACAACCTTCTTTGATTTCGCCTAAACGACGTAAAGTTAAAGAGAGTAATAAATTTTTAATCAATTCTTGGTTTGTATCTTTTATATCAATGGCAGGATTATGATATTCTAGTAACATTTGTTTCGTAATCATTAAGTCATCATTAGTCATTCGGTTGTATCCATTATAGAAATAAGCTATTTCATGCACTGGCGACGTTGCAATTGCATCTAAGGGATTATCAACATTCAATCTTTTTTTCATTTGACTGAATTGATCGAGTTTCCTTAACATGAATCTATCTAGTGGTAAATTCTTGGATTTGAATTTTTTTCTATTCAATAACTCAGGTGCGTTGAAGATAAGATCCATAGCTTTACTTTTATAAAACTCTGCTTTATCAGATTCTATGAGACCCATCTGGTACATTCTCCATTGTTCCAAGTAACAACAACCGGCATAATATGTGTAAAAAGCATGAGACCAATCACTGATTTCCACTAGCGATAATAGATCTTCTGCTGCTCTTGCAAACTCATGTAGATGAACTAAAGTATTTGCTCTATCAAAGATGATTAATACCTTAACTTGTCTCATTTGGATATCATTAACGTTGATTGAGTCCATCAATTCAACAGCTTGCCTTAATTCACCCTTGGATGATAACATCTTTGCCTCATTTAGCAACCATAGGGCACTGTTTGGAAACAAAGCCCTTGATCTTAATAAAGCGTTTTCTAATATTTTCCCAGGATGAATTAAGGTAAAACTATCCATAAATTGGTCTGAAGAAGATTTCTTGGTTTCTTTTGCCGGGATGTCAAAATCTTCATCTGTAAATTGGAATGGACCATCATAATAAAACATTAATGCAAGCAGACCAATACAACCATGAATATTTCTTTCTCCAACTGATTTCCAAACCAGTCTCAAACCTTCTTCTCTAGAGCCACGAAATCCAATAACTGATAATACGGCACTAATAGTTGGTGGTAAAAGGGAAAGAACAACCTGAATGATACCGAAACATAAATTTGTTCCGGAATGTATAAACTCATCAATAGTAGCCTGGTTTCCGTTAAGTTCTTCAGATAAGAAAACATGCTCATCGTTATTATTCGATTCAATATCCTTCATAGCAGCTAGCCCTAATTCTGTTCGTAGTCTGTTAATTGCTGGAGGATTATCAATATGAGAACCAGTTAATCTTTCCATTCTCATTTTATGAATCTCCTCAGCTAATTGTAAGATTTGTGGATCAATATTTTCTTCATCAGAAAGGTCATATGGAATATCAACTGAAGAGAAAGATGCCCCAGTTGAATTTACACTGGATGAAGAGCCTTCGTCGATTTTTGTATTAGAGGTGCCTTTTTTGACGGATGCTGAAGAGCTTGAATTAGATAGTTTTTTCTTCCTCTCAGCAGATTCTACTAGTACCATAATCTCACTTAACATTGTATAGGACTTTCTTAACTTGAGTAGAGCTTTAGCAGCTTCCATCATACTTTCGCTAAATAACATCAGTAATGCATGCAGCAATAACGATTCTGTATAAGTGACAGCATACACTGTTCCAGGTGGGTAAAGAGAACTACTCTTGATATTACTCTTTTGTGCATGAGATCTACTCTTTAAAGATAATTGCTCGGCTCTTGCTAATGTAGCAGAAGCTTTTTTCATTTCTTCAGCTTCAAAACCTAGAGTAGCCTCCAAGAATTCAATAACACCTTTGGCCAAAACACTAATGGTGTGAGCAGAGTTACCTTGCTCTAGCAAATCCAAACCTTGTTCAGTTCTATCATCCAGAACATAATCCATGGAACGCAATGCATTCTCGAAATCCTTTCCCTGATGTAAGATCTCTACTATTTTCTTCTTCTTTTCCTCTGAAGATTCGGTAGAAGTCCTCCCTTTAAATGGATTCAAGGCCCTAAACATCCTACCGCAATACCAGTAAATAAAGTTCTCGATTGGATAGAATAAATACAGAAATACAGCTTCTAGTATAAAATATTTTGATTTGCGTTAAATAATCTCTATGTACTTTTTTGTATTACTATTCTAAATATCATTTTTTTTCAAATTTATTGCGGGAAATTTTTGATCGGCTCTTAATGAAAAATAATACAAAATGACAGTAAATAACAAGTGTCAGTTAATGAAAAATTATTAGCTAATTTGAGATGCATTGCATATAATGACTACAAGGCTTTAAAGACGGACGTATTTTATTCCAGTCTTTATATACTTTAGTTCTTTCCTTCCAATGTGCTTTCTTCTGTCTTTTCTCCTATCGTGAGATCTTTGATTAGCAGTGGTCTTGGATTGAATAACATTGGACATGTACTTATCTATACTATTCCAAATGGTTTCATTTAATTCATTAGGTAGTTTTCTCCCATATAGACATTGGTCAACTAGCCACATTCCAATGATAAAAGATCTACGATCCAGAGTTCCATCTTTTCTTGTATCTACAAGATTATAGATCTGGATTAATGTATCATTCGGCAGATTTGATCTTTCCCATATATCTTTTACTACTAAGTTCAATATTAGTCCATCTCTAGGTAGATATAACGTGGGATTATCCTTTATAGCTGGGATATGTGCTTGCTTTGTAGTCTCAATTGGATCTATACTTCCCTCATTTGTTGTCTCTTCATAAAATTCATCTGCACTATAAAATTCTTCATCACTGCTACTTATACTAATATCACTAATATTGAGACTGACTTCATCATCAGTATCACTTGGCCACCAATATAGAAGGTCTAAGTATGAAAACCTGTTAGTTATCCACATACCTTCGAACCTTTTCCTTTCTTGTTCAGACATAAATTCTGCACTTCTATGAGATTTCCAAGGTTTATCCTCATTGAAAGTCTTTTTAAAGTTTCTCATCGTAGTTTTGAACTTCATAGGGTTTTCCTCAGGATCATTTACTGCAGCTGGCGAAGATTTGTTAGAACTAGATTGACTACTAGCATTTGCATTAACCAGATTACTGTTGATACCTTTTAGAATTTTGGCTAATTTAACTACTTTGTTATTCCTTCTCAGATGTTTAGATTTCTTTTCCTTTGAATCGTAATCTTCACCACTACTACTGCTACTGCTACTGTCGTCATCGTCATTATTATCGTCATCACGATCATCGTTACCATTACTACGAGCTTGTTTCACATTTACATTAGGGTCTCTATTATCACTTGCCAGGGAAGAATGGGATAAAGTAGGTTCTATACTATTTTTTGAAAGCTTATGAAGCACGGGAGTCTTACGACTATCTGAAGATCCTCTTAATTTGGATGAGGCTACAGTATGATCTAAATTATTGGTATGCAAAGAGGGACTTTGTAATGGAGAGCTTGGTGAGGATACACTAGCACTATTTGAAGAGTTAGTTGGTATTGATACTTTCTTAATTGAATCATTGGATAACTCTTTGGATAATTTAGAATGAGCCAATGCAGCAGCTATCTGAGCGGGACTTTGCGTTCTATTATATGTACTAGAAATAGATTCCGTGCTGGGACTACTGACATTACTATTATGAGGCCTTACATTCTGCTTCCTACTAACGGTGTTTGTATTTGGACGTCCATTAGGAGAGTTGATGAATTGTCTCTTGTAAATCACTTGAGCAGCCTTGACAGACTGATTTATATTCTCTTCAGATCCAACCATGGCAAACCTGGTACATATACCGTTTAATATCTACCTGTCCTACCTATAATGCTCAAAAAGTCACTTCAACTAGGGGAAAATTTGTCTTGACAATTTGAATAAATTGAAAATCTTCTTAATGAGCGAAAAATTATGTTTTAAATAGATAAAAGGTTCATTATTTCATTATTTAGTGATATATTGTTACAACAGAGAGTGGAATAGTAGTCTGTTGGTATCATTGGGGACACATCTACTATGGTCAATGTACTGTGGCAAGTTTCCCAGTTCTTCAGGTACCATAAGGAGTCGGTTGTGGTGTTAAAGACAATATAGAAGACGTATTTGGAAGCTGATTGATACTCAATGGTATTGTTTCTGCTAGAGTATCGTATACTCCGCACTTTATCTGCAGGGATATACAGATAGTTTAAAAGACTTGTATCGTTCATTCGATTAGTGTTCCCCACAAGAGACAATTCAATCCGTAGTGTGGTAGAATCAACCAATGGGTACCGTGTATTAACTTTATTACTGTCTCTAAAATGCTTCTGTTTCCTCAATTTCTCCCCGTACTTTTGAATATCCTGCAATGATCTCTTACTGTCTACCTCTTCAGCTTGATCACTACCCTTTCCTTCGCGTTTGCTTTTCAAATACCACTCATCATACCGTATCTTGGCAGAGCTGTTGCTCAACAGCTTCACCGCCAATGAAACCTGATGGAACCTCTCCACACTCTGCGACACATCCATGTCGCTGGCCAACTTATCAGGGTGGTACTTGAGAGCCAGCTCCCTATACCGCTTCTTGATCGCAATAACGTCTACACTCTTCGGGTCAAAGCCAGGACCACCCATATCCAGGTACCCATACAGGTCCCAGCCCTGCCTAATAGCCCCATCCACACCATTCATCACTGCTGTACCTTCTAACTGTCTCTTTCTTCTCTTATCATCTCATCGCATCTCTTTTTTCATTTTGAGAAACTTTCCAAAAATTCCTCGAGGCTCGGAAAATTTTTCAGTTTTTGTATAAGATTAAAAGTAGTGAATATATTAAGAGGATCTTTATCTGATTAGCTGGATAATAATAGAAGTTGCAAGAAGATATTTGTTTTGCTTTTGTTTTTACTCTATTTGTTGTTGGTGCGTGTGTATTACTAGTGTGCTGAGACGTCTAAAGAATCTGTTGCGATGAACGGTCAGCTCCACACTGTGCTTTCTCCAGTGTTTCCGCCAGAAAAGGATATTGATGTATCCTCAGATGTCATACCATTGAACCATTCGAGCTCCGTGCAGATATTTATAAAGCTGGTCGAACCGGTAGTGTTTTTACAAGGATTTGAATCGAATCATTGTGAAGAAAAGCCTGCTTCTTTACTTAGAGGCTCATTGATTATGAGGGTGTTGAAGCAATCAAGGATCAAATCTATATCTTTGAATTTTAAAGGGTTATCGAGAACTGATTGGCCCGAAGGTATCCCACCAAAAAGGCAAGAATTTGCTGAATTAAATACAATAATTAATCATACGTGGACTTTCTTTCATCATCGTGATAATAAGAATTCAAGTAATGCATCTTTTTTCAAACCGTTACCAGTGCAACCAGGATCCGTTAAGAATACCACTTCTCCTTTAAAACTAACCCCTATAAACTCCAGTGATAGTACAGACAGAGAATCAACCAATAGTGCTAGAAAATCTAATAGAAGTTTATCTCCTTTCACTTTATTTAGAAGAAATAAGAATAAAAATACTCATAATCATGAGGCGACTAATTCTCAGAAGGATATTACTGCTACAACTAATACCAGTAAAAATAATCATATAAGTGATACAAATTCTACCATAAACAATAATAGACCAACTTTAATATCTGATTTATTAAATTCAACTTTTTCAAATGAGTCTATCTTAAATTCAATTAATAACATTTCAAATACTAACATTCCAACTAACAAGAATGATAATCAGCCACTTGATAACATTACACAATCATCAAATGATTTAATATTTCAACCTGGTGATTACATCTACACTTTTGAATTACCAATTTCTCATTCTTTCCCTGAAACTATCAAGTCCGATTATGGATTTGTAGAGTATGCTCTATTAGCATCCATCGAACGATTCGGTACTTTCAAAAGTAATATATCTGCAAGATTACCTGTAACCATCATTAGAACTCAATCAGATACATCCGTTGAAGAATCGGAACCAGTTATAATATCCAAGGACTGGGAAAAGCATCTTTCTTATGATATAATCATATCATCAAAGGATATAATATTAGATGCGTTCTTACCGATTCATTTCAATTTTGCTCCAATAGATAAAGTAACTCTTCACCGTGTCAGAATTTACGTTACGGAATCAATGGAATATTTTTGTAAAGGTAAGAAGATTCACAGAATTGAACCTTGTAAAAAGTTCTTATTGACTGAACTGAAAGGACCTAAATTACCAAACTTACCTGATAATGCTAATTTATCAAAGGCAAAATATTTAGATAACTTATTAAAGGAAGATAACCATAGTGATTATCTTATCAATAAAGAGTTCAACTTCAATGTTTTCATACCAAGTAGATTCATATCTCATCAGAGGTTACATCCAGATACAAATTTCGATAAAATCAAGTCAAGTCATTCCATTAAGATTTGTCTTAGATTGTCCAAATTCGTGGATGGGGCACGTAAACATTATGAAATTAGTATTGATTCTCCTATTCATATTTTACATCAGCTATGTTCTCATGCAAATACTCTTTTACCATCATATGATACTCCCCATAATGATAAACTTAACTCATATCATGATTCAAATATTTTCTTTCCAAAGGAAATTATTAATTCACCTACATTAAATTCATCTAATCACCATCGCTTAGATGTAAATTTGATTAATGGACCTCCAAAAAATCCACTACCTATTTCAAATATCCCTGACGATTCACATAAATCTAAGAATATTCCCTTACCATTATCTTCTCCCTCAATGAATAAGACATTGCATTCAAATGAAAGAGGTAGAGAAAGGGATAGAAATGTTTTCAATTCTCCAACTCTAAAATATAATATGTATCAACCCGAATCGATCCAATTGGAATTGACTTCACCACAGGCTATACCATCTTCACCTTTATTATCCGCAATCTCTAACTCTGATCGTCCAGTTTTAGGAAATATCGACGATTGCATTGACTCAGATACCCAACTTGAGGACTCACCTCCGATTTATGAAACCATTCAGGAAATGCAAAAAAATAACAAACTCCATAAAGTTCCTAGTACTCCACCTACTTATGACGATGTTTTACGTTTGGATGGTGTTGAAATAAATACAAGTAGCAATCCATTTAATAATCCAGCACGAATTACAAAGATTTCTCAGACTAACAAATCCAATGAATCGCTTGCTTCATTTCCTGAAAGTAATGACATTGCTGCTACTTTTAACTTTCAGAGATCAATATCTCCTTTACCACATCTCCCAAACAATATAGTGCGATCGCATCAACCTATAACAAATACCAAAAGAGAGAGTATACATGATAATTTTTCATCAACATTAAGAAACGATAATTTTTTCTATAATGATATATCTGAGATTCTTTCAAGAGAAGAGGGAACGAAAGTAGATGGTCCCTTTAATCCACTTAGAAGATCAATCGAGGAGAGTTGTAATACTAAAGATACTTCCTCTACTGATTTAACATCACGTGTTAGATCAAATCCATTTCTCAATTCTACTAGTAATACTAGTCTGAATTTAAATAGCTCTTTGAATCTTGCTGACACTGCAAGTGATATAAGTAACCAGCCATTGGATAATTCTGTTGATATAAGCTCCTTATTCAATAAGAGACAATCTTATCAGCTGAGCAGTGATACTTTTGCGTTCCATACTGATCATCAGGATGCCTTGACTACTGAGTCAGGAAGAATTACCGATGGATCATCAACGAAATTATCTGAAATTACTCATAATAGTGGCTCTAAGCATATAGATTCTACAAACGCAAAAGAAGATTCAGAAAATATTGCTGATGCTATTAGTTGATTTGATCAAGAGTATTTTGTTACTAATCCTTCTTTTGGTCAGGATAAAGACTGAACTCATGTAGAAACAAAAAAGATATAATATAATTTAAATATTCCAATACATAATATTCTATTTAACTAGTTGATTCAAAACTGTCGTTAATTCATCAGGGGTATATTTAATGTGCTTCCTCGGATTCTTAAAAGAGTCTTTGTATCTACTGTAGAATCTCTCGTACATGGGCAACACTAAAGATACTATTTCAGATTTTAAAGTCTTCTTTAAATTAGAATCAGACAATTTATATTGTTTTGTCCTCGATACCAATGATTCAAAACCTTCATTGAATTTTCTGAACTTTTCCTTGATTTGTTCCTTATCCTTAGATTTCTTACCAGATTTATCTATGAAGACAGCATCCATAAGGTTGGATGTTAAGTCCCTCCATTCGGATACCATATGACTAACGTATCTTTTCTTCAATTTTTCCAGTCTAGAATGTCCTTCTGCTCCTAAAATAGAGTTTAGCTCAGACTTCTCTATAATCTGTTCAACTAGCGATAAGTTCATCAAAATAAAGAAACCTATACGTTGTTTACTTGAACCATCTTTTGGAAGAATACTACTAGCCTTTCTCTCAAGAAGCACAGCCAATGAGTCGATACAGTCACTGAAGAAAGTTGAAAGTTGTTTGAGCTGTCTTTCCGATCCATTTGCATTCTGTAAAAAATCTTTCGAATAAGTAGTATCTTTTTCTTTCACGGAAGGTAATAACCAGTCTCCTCTGTCAACGTTCTCAATTGCGCTCAAACAACCATTTTTATACTCACTAAACTTTCTTAATCTCGACATTGTGTCAACTGTAGCTTCCGTTACACCATTATCACTGGGTATGGAATTAAGTTGAGATATTTTACTTGAAATTCTCTTCAACGCTTCGCTAAACAATGATTGTGTAATTGCCTGTACATCTCTTGTACATTCATATAGAATATTTGATCTCTGTAGAGTTGAGTTAAATCGTAAAGATTTTATAATTGTTTGAATACTTTCCACTAGTTCAAAACTGAAAATACCAACATTTTCAATATTTCCTTGCACTTTACTTAAATTTGTGTGAAATAACTTGGAGTATGCAGATAATAAAGGCATCAATATTGAAGATACTACATTATCTTTTAAATTAGGATACTGAGAGAAAAGATCATCAACTAATGACTTTTCATTAGCAATAAAGCCTGATAAAGCTTCTGTGTAACTGATTATACCACTACTTCCCTTTTCATATGGAGCATTTTTAGCAGTTGTAACCTCTTTAGCAAATGGTTCTAAGAAAGCCATACTTTTCAATATAATTTCACTTCTAACTTGGATTAATGCTGTTTGAATTGAAGATTCATCCGAATTATTATAGAAATAGTCTAAAACCCAGTTCATGTCTTTAATCTCTTGATCTGCATAATAAGGAAATGGTATTTTCTTATTTATATTAATTTGTGGATCAAATGGTTTTATTGTATTCAATAAGGCAATGAAATATAGTCTTAATTCAGTTTCACTTGATTTAATGACATTTGCTAAATGAGTCAAAATACCATGAAACTCATCATTTTGTTCATTACTTGTCTTGATATCATCCAACATGTCATCTAATTTATGAATAACTTGCGTATACTGTTTTAAGGTAACTTTACCAATACCTTTCGACAATATTATTTCATATTTGGATGCTTCGTTAGCCAAATCCTTAACTGAAGCTACAGAATTTAATGTACTTTCAATATTCCGTTGTAAAGTAGCTAGCCTATTATTCCTTGTAAGAATCGGTGTAAATAATTTACTAGATTGATTCGATGTAGCAGCAACATTTTTCAATGATTTGTTAATTTCAAAGGTTAATCTACTAGATTTCTCCAAACCCCGGGACAACACAATGATATCAGCTTCATCAATATCAATCTCAGTCACAGTCGCCATACTAGTATTACTATAGTTTACTCTAATATATCCTCGATTTTTCAGGTTTCTTGGTGTGTTTGTACCTCAATTATCTATCAATTAAAGATTATCAGCTATTTATGCTTTTCCCTATATGCTGAAAAATTATTTATTGACAGAATCTGAAATTTTTCGAATTTTTAAAGATGAGATGAGTTCAAGCAAAAACATTCGAATTTAAAGTAACCAAGTCAATTATACAGTAACTGATAGTGATTATGACTAGTGTAGCGCAGTTGGTTGATGAATTAGAGGCAGCGACTCTTTTATCCTCGAGAGGGAGGGCGTACAAGAGGGTCTGTGATCTATTCCATAGTGATCAAAAAGTTGTCAGCTGGAAATTCAATGAGTGGGATTATGGTAAGAATAATATACATTTACCATGTAAAGCACGAGGACTGTTTATTTCAGATGATGAGATAGCACCAAGAATTATAGCTCGTGGGTACGATAAATTCTTCAATGTTGATGAAGTTCCATTTACTAAATGGGATTGGATTGAACAGAATACTTATGGTCCCTATGAAGTTTCGGTTAAGGCCAATGGTTGTATTATATTTATATCAGGTTTAAGTGATGGGTCTATTGTTGTGTGTTCAAAGCATTCAACAGGACCACGTTCCGATGTGGATAGGAATCATGCTGCAGCTGGTGAAGAATATCTTGTAAAACAATTACAAAGAATTGGGTTAGATTTAAATGAGCTGGCTCTCGACCTTTATAAAAATAATGTAACTGCTGTTGCTGAATATTGTGACGATTCATTTGAAGAACATATCTTAGAATACTCTAAGGAGAAAAGTGGATTATATTTGCATGGAATCAATTTGAATGAACCAGAATTTAAGACTTGGAATATGGATAAAGTTAATTCATTTGGCGTTAAGTATGGTTTTAATATAGTGGAATCATTCTTAAAACATGACGTATCATCACTAAGGAAATTTCTTGAACAGTGTTCTGCTGAGGGATCTTTTAATGGTGAAGAAATTGAAGGTTTTGTAATTAGATCAAAACAGATAAATATTGATACCAGTTCTAAATCGACTTTTTTCTTTAAATATAAGTTTGAAGAACCATATCTAATGTACAGACAATGGAGAGAAGTCACAAAGGATTACATAACTCATAGAACAAGGACCTTTAAGTTTAAGAAGCATAAATTCATTACTAACAAGTATCTAGATTTTGTTATTCCTTTGCTTGAAAATGACTCTGAACTCTGTGATAACTATATGAAAGGATTTGGTATCATTAAATTAAGAGATGAATTCTTACATTCCTATGGTATGAGTGGTTTAGAGATACTTAATCACGGAAGAATAAAAGAGCTTGAATTAAAGAATGCCATTGATTATAATACGATAGATGAAAACACAAAATTTTTAATATTTCCAATATCGGTTATTGGATGTGGGAAGACAACTACTGCAAAGACTTTAACAAATTTATTTCCTTCTAAATGGGGTCATATACAAAATGATGATATAACTGGTAAGGATAAGGCTGCATTGATTAAAAAGTCATTGGAGCTGCTAAGTAATCCCGATATTAAATGTGTTGTAGTAGATAGAAACAACCATCTGTTCAGGGAAAGACAGCAATTATTTGATTGGGTAGAAGAATTCAAAGAAGACTACCTACCTTATGATACTAATATTAAGATAATTGGAGTTTCTTTTGCTCCATATGATGATTTCGATAGAATAAAGAAGGTTACAGTTCAAAGGGTTCTTGAAAGAGGTGATAATCATCAAACTATTAAATTGAACAAATATGGTGAAAAGAAAGTTGTTGGTATTATGAGTGGATTTTGGAAGAGGTATCAACCATTACAAGTAAATAAAGAGCCAGATAATCTATTTGATTTAGTAATTGAATTGAATGTTATAAATTCTGATTCGTCAATGGCCAATGCAAAGACTATTATACATAAGTTGCATGAAGAGTATCCTGTATTGATTGAAAATATTCCTGAAGAAGATGAGTTTCAGATTGCGTTTCAGAAAGCTTTAAAATATAAACCTAAAATGAAAGAAAGTAATGATAAGAATAAACCACAGAAAAAGTTAAGGAAGATAAAACCAGAGTATTTTTCTGTTACATTAGCAAATTCAGATATAATTATAAAACGAATTATACAATTGCTAGAAGAGAGTGATGAAAGGAATGATAGTAGGATCTTAAAATTAATAAATGAGAATAAGTTTCAAGATGTTTTCCATATTACATTATGCCATGTTATTCAAGGTAAGAGAGGTGATATTAGAAGTCAAAATTTATGGAAATCATATTTGAATAGATATGAACTTGATATTGAAAGATTAAAGAATATTCCATATGAGGAGAAATTACCAGAAAAATACGTTACTGAAGATAAAGTTGAATTTTCATTGAGGACATTATGTTGGGACAATGATATTGTGTCTATAATAGTGAAATTGAATGGGTTGGAATGTGTCAAAGATTCACAAGGCAATGTTGTAAAGGGATTAGAATGCTCTAATAAAATTGCACATATTACTGTTGGTCGACTTGAAGATCATGTTAAAGCTTCATATTCTAATATATTATGTCAGAAAATTCTAGCAGATAGAGAACTTGAAGGTGTTGAAAATGATATTAAGATTATGAATACAGATTATAAATATTTGGAATTTGATGAAGGTATATACTATGAAGGGAATGTTACTATAAATCTTTGAAAGGGAAGAAATTTTTGAATGAAATTATAGAATAGTATTTAAATATATATAAAGTTTTATTTATGAATGATTGAAGATTTAAAAATATTAATGTAAGTTATTGAAATTTCCCTTATTATTAACGAAAATATCAATAGCAGCCATTGCAGCATATAGTCTATTTTCAGCTTCTTCGAATACAATTGAATGATTTTCATCATAAAATACATCATCTGTAACTTCTTCATGATGTCTAGGTAAACAATGCATAAATTTATAATCTTTATGAGCCAATGAGGCCAGTTCACTATTAATTTGGAAACCTGTAAATTGCTTTAATTTAGCAATCTTTGCATATTCTTCACCCATGGAAATAAAAGTATCTGTGACTAATATATGAGCGCCCTTTGATGCAATTTTAGGATCATGAGTTAATTCTACAGTGGTACCATTCCTCTTAGATATCAAATGAGCTTCATTTATAATTGCATTATCCATTTCAATACCAGGTGGAGTTGCAATAGATACATTAATACCTAATTTTAAAGCAGCTATAGCCATGTCGTTAATAACGTTATTAGCGTCACCAATCCAAGCTAATTTAATATTAGTGTTCTTTTCATCTAACGAAAGGTTGAACTTCTCCTTTATAGTCAATAAGTCACAGATAGCTTGTAAAGGATGATAAGTATCACATAGGGAGTTAATTATAGGGACTTTTGAATGTTTGCACAGAGCTTGAATATCTTCATTTTTATTAACACGGGCAAATATACATGAAACCATTGATGATACAACTTTTGTAGTATCGTAAAAAGATTCATTTACACCCAGTTGAATATCTTCTTTACCTAAAAACATGGGTTGAGCACCGAAGAAAGTAGCGGCACCTTCAGTGGAAATTCTAGTTCTAGTAGATCTCTTAGTAAAGATTAAAGCTACTGTTTTACCTAATAATTTGAGATGATTCTTTTGAAACTCGGCTGTGTTATCATTCTTAAACACCTGCTTAAAATGAGCAGCTCTGTTAACTAGAATCTTGAATTCTTCATCTGAAAGATCTTTAATTGAGGTTAAGTGACGGATTGCTGACATAGTTGATTTCCTAATTGGGATGGGGATTACAGATTATACTCTCGTTGTCAACTGTACTTAAAGGACAGAATCGAAATGTATTTTAAGTGAAGGAAAAAGCGGGCGACTATTTATACAGCGGGAAAGTGATCGTTAAGTGAAAAAACAAGCGACGAGTTTTTCGTTCCATTATGAGTCAAAAAACTGCGTTATTATCTGTTTTCCACTTTGTGAGTCATTTTGTGAATATTACTGTTAAAGGCATCTTTCAGCGAAAGTGTCAGAGGACGTATTCTTTATGTATTATATTATATTATATTTACGTAAGGCTGAGTTGTGGTAGTGGTAGTGGTAGTGCTAGTGCTAGTCGTTGGAGCAGTTGTGGTTTCAGTAGCTGTTTCTGTGGAGGAAAGAGATATGCTTGGTGGTGGTGGTAATAAGAATTGAGATTGATACTGAATTCTTTTATTAAATTCTTGGAAAGTATAAGTTTTATCTATTGTAGTCTGATATTTTGGTAATGGCTGTTTGAATAGAGACGAATGGAATTTTGTTTTCGGTTTGACTTTTATCTCCAATGGTTCAGCATCACTATCATCATCTTCTTCTTGATAGCCTTCTTCATCTGAAGAGTCTTGAATATTTAATGGTGAAAAATTTGGTGATATAAAATATGTTGAATTGAATGAAATATTATTTTGTAGGTTATTATTTGTATTACTTGGTGATATATTTTCAAAAATGTTGAATTGATCCATAATGGCTTCAGGATTTGATTTTATAAGAGTATGATGGGTTTGTGAGTTATCTATTTCAATATTAAATTTTTTCAATATTTGATTTAATAATGATGTATCTGGAGTGAAATTAGAGTTAGTAATTGCAAACCATATAGAACACCAATCTTTCAATAACCATTTAAATTTATTAAATTTCCAAATTTCTTTTAATTTTGCATTTGTCTTTGACCAATTTAATAAATTTTGTAAACAACAATTAATAATATCAATATTTGAGCATGGTAAGATGTGATAAGTGATATTAATATTTCGAGAATCTAAGTAAAATAAATAATATAATGATAATATTTCATATGAAGTATTTTCAATTATTGGATCTTGTGTCTTTAATTGATGAAGAAGTAAAAGGGTGAGATAAAATAAAGTTAGTTGAATCTCAATTAAATCCGAAGATGATAATTCAATAGAGGTGTCATTATTATTGATAATAATATTATTATGATCTGATAATGAATGATATAAATTCAAATTAGTTAATAATAATCTAAAATTTTCAATAATTAATGAAAATTTATTTCTATTTGAATCATTTAATAATTGAATTAAGTTAGCACCAGATAGATTATTTATTATTAAGTCAGATAATAAAAGGAATGGCTTTAAGATTGGGATAGGATCTAACAATTTTGGTTTAAATTCTTCAATAAGAAAATTAAATTTTGGTAATCCTTGAATTAGTGACCACCAAGATATTAAGAATTGAAAATTCCAGAAAATAATTGAATGTTGTAATTGATGAGAATTGTTATTCTTGGAACCAGAATTTGAATTATACAGATTATTTTGATTGATAAAGAGACCATTCGATATAATCTTTGCAAAAGTAATATGTAATAAATTATTTGTAAATTGTAAAGAATTTATTGACATAAAATAGTAAGTGGCCATAATGGCTAAATTGATAGAATGCAAAGAATTTGAAGAGTTTACTATAATGGAAGTAATCTTAAATAGATTTTTATTATTGAATGGCATTGAATTGAATTGAATGACATAGTATAGTAGTAATAATAATATGGGATCTGTATTTAAAGAGGTTGATGAAATGCTAGACAATAATGAGATATAATTGTTGGAAGGGTATAATAATTGAATTAAATTATTTTTATACTTAAAGAAATTTTCAATAGCAAGTTTAGTGCTGAAAGAATTTGGCAGTAAATTCTTATGATTTAAATTCAAATATGATATAATTGTATGAATCAGAGTCATTTGATGATATGAAGAATTTGAATTTGAATTCAGATTTGAATTTGAATATAAATTGTTAAATGAATCAATTTTCTTATTGAAAAGATTGTTCCAAGTAGAGAGACCAACAAATTGATTCCTTATAGAGTAATTCTTGTACTTAAAGAAAGTATCATTGATAAACGGTAATTTATTATAACCTAGGGGAGCCTGGTCATCAGAATGAAGTAATTTCTGTTGTAATGTAGCTAATTCTTTCTCTAGAGACTCTGTATAGTTCTTTGGAAACCCTCTCCTAGAGAGTTTATCAGATATTTTGCACACTAGATGCAACCTATCACAGTTTGAACAGGAAGGTAACGCATTATCACATTTGATCTTTTTGAGCCTGCACCTGTCACATGCCTGAGTAGCTCTATTCCTGTTGAAACTCGACTTCACAATTCGGTTATTTCTTCTCTTCATCTCACACCTGCTCTCGCTGCCACTCTCATCCACAAAACCATCCAAAGTTCCACCTTCAAGCTCTCTTAACAACTCATATTTATACTTGTTCTTATATAATAATTCTGTCATTTTATGCTCAGGACGGAAATTCCCGGAGTTGCGGCTTTCGATTTTTCACATTGAAAAGTTTTCAATCAATAAATATCGAAATAGTAGTGATAACAGTAGTTGAAGCAGTGGTAGTGGTGGTATCGATTGCAGGTATTGGATCAAGTGCAACACGTAAGGAACTGGATGAAGCCGTTCCACAACATATCGTTCTGCCCGACAGGGTTTGAAGACTCGCACACGCTCACTGCTGTCTCGAGACAGATCATAAAACTGGGTGGATCATACAAGAAAGATCTCACTGGAGATATCAACGTCCTGATACTGGGGGACTCGCTATGTGAAAACTTTAACAGTATTAGCTTACAGACAAAGAAGTACGTCTATGCAGTGATCAATAGACCAGATATCATTTTCATCAATTATACCGTGATTGATAAGTTGTATCAGATCTGGTTAGCTGGTAATGACATCTCTCAAAGAGATCATTCCAATTATACTCATCTGAGAGACAATCATCAATTAAGAATGCTTAGTGTCCTGAAAAATAATTATATTGCTAAACCTTTCAATAATTTCTATATATTTATTGGAAGAATATCAGATACTGTTAATAATCACAACTATACTACAACAACTCTAGAGTCATTGTGCATTCAAAATGGTTGTATGAATTGTAACACCAAGATATTCGACGTTGCTACTAAATTACAATATCCAAATAATCATATCATCTTCATTGCAGACTCTCTATCTGGTGTTAGAGTTAAAGCTGCTATTCAAACAGGTATCCCTATAATTCATTACAAATGGCTTTTAGATTGTAAATTGAGAAACGCTACTATACCTTATGAACCTCATTACCTGGTCTCATACATCAAAAAACATAATATTCCATTCGATGAAATTGGGAAGAAAGCTTGTAATTGGGAGAAATTAAATAATTGGAATAGTTCAAATCCTTTCAATCTAAATCCTACTATCAATCCTCAAACTCTCAATCGTAATAATTTAATTGATAAATTTAAACCAGATGCTCAAAAATTATGGAATAAGGTTAATACCACTCCTCCTCCCCCTCTTCCATCTTCAAATGTTGAACCTGCACAAATAGATACTTCCCAAACTACTTCCAATGACAAACAATTAGATAAACCAGTCTTTACTGACATTTCGTTCATGATTCATAACAAATTTCCTCAAAATCATAAAGATATCTTGATTAAAATTATATCCAAAAATAATGGAAATATTTCTAATTCTCCTACAAATTATCTTATTGTCCCAAGTAACGTCACTATTGAAAACTTAAACCTTTCACATTATACAAATTTAAATCCAAATGTTAATATCGTCACAGATTTTTTTATTGAAAGATGTCTTCACTATAATAAATTATTATTTCCTATCGATTCATGGTCAAGACCCTTCCTATACAACAAGAACTTTAGAATTATTCCACATAAAAATTTATTACATAATAATCATAACACTCTCAATGTCTCAATAACTGGATTCCATGGAGTAGAATTGTTACATCTATCTAAAATCCTAACCCTTTTAGAACCAATGGGTATTAAATTCTCAAAATTCCTTAATAACGATACTGATATACTCTTAGTTAATATAGCTGCATTATCTAGTATCCCATTAAACCATTCCCTATGGCAAAATAATTATTCTGATCTCTTCAAGACAAATTTAAATGATATGAAGAACCATAATAATCTAGTATTTAGAAATTCAATGAAAAAAAAATTACAATTCATTAAAAACTCTCATCATATTCCTGCGACTACTCCTGCTTTCCTAATGGATATCTTTAATCAATCAAAAAATGTTATGGAAAATCCAATTGTCAATATTAATAATAGACATTGGTGTTTACTTTGCCCCTCTGGTAAGAATGAGTACTTTCAAATAAAATTAATTCCTTTTGAAAGACAAAATAATAATTTATCTTTGAAGAGATCTCTATCTTCTTCTACATCCATTTTCAAAGAATCAAAACATGAAATTATAGATAAACTAAATGTCTCAGCTTCTTACCCTTCCCATAACGTCAAAAAAAGAGTAATAAGACAAGAACAAACTATTCCTACTGATGATGAATCACACATTGAAATCCCTAAATCAGTATCACCAATCAAGAGACCAAAACTTAATCGAGAGTTAACAAACAAACTACCTCGTTCTACAAGTTGGGGTACAATGATGTCTGGTGATGTAGCAGTAGATATTCCTACCACTAATGCTCCTGCAAACCAGACCCAAGATCCTTTTGATGACAATTTTACAAAGAATACCCAAGTTACTTATGGAAGTAGAACTAATTCAAATATGACAACTTCTTCAAGAAGATTAACTAGAAGTAACATGAAAGAACTAGATCTGTAGCACTCTGTTATCTTATCATCCCCTCTTTAATTATATATTCATCCCTTCATATAACCACACACATATATACAATGTTTTATCAATTTCTTTACTCAATCATATATATAAATGTTTGATATCAAATATTGTATACTTTTTTTTATGTAATAAAAAATTGGCGTTTTTACTTGAAAAGGACATCGAAATTTATTTTGACAGCTAAACAGTGTCAATTTCATCAAGATATTGACATATAACTCATTAAGACTATTCCCATACCCATAAAGAAGATGTCTACTTTGAAACAGAGGAAAGAAGATTTTGTAACTGGTTTAAATGGTGGCTCTATAGAAGAAATAAACCTAGTCACATCTGTTGCGTTAACTTCATATCTTTGTTGGAATCTATTGAATACAGTCAACAAGGGCAATAATCTCCATCCAATTATTGATTTTGCATTGAATTGGTTATCTTTACTCTTTTCTTTAACACTTTATGCTAACGATATCCCATCATTGACCTTTTTTATGCTTTTACCATGCATATCGATATCATTATATTATAAATTCTCTAAATATTCAAAAACTGCCTCTCCAAAGAAGAAAGTACAGGCAAACCACACTGAACAGTTTATGCTTGTAAGGAAATCATTTATTACTGCCTACAGGTCCGGGATGCTCATGTTAACTTGTATAGGTATACTTGCTGTTGATTTCCCTATATTTCCTCGTCGTTTTGCAAAAGTAGAAACCTGGGGAACTTCACTTATGGACCTTGGTGTTGGTTCTTTTGTCTTCAGTAATGGATTAGTCTCTGCTCGTGTCTTACTAAAACCTAAATCTAAAAACTCGTTCAATTTATTGAAAAGATTAATTAGTTCTTTTAGATCTGGTATCACTCTATTAGTACTGGGTCTATTGAGATTATATTTTGTTAAAAATTTAGAATATCAAGAACATGTAACAGAATATGGTATTCATTGGAATTTCTTTATAACATTATCATTACTTCCTATAGTGTTAGTCTTAATTGATCCAATTGCCGAATATATTCCAAGATTCCTCATTGCATTGGTAATTTCATTTGTTTACGAATGGTTTCTAATCAAGGATGACAATTTCTTAACATTTTTGATACTTGCACCAAGAGATAATTTGATTAGTGCTAATAGAGAAGGTATAGTTTCATTTATTGGATACTGTGCAATTTTCTTATGGGGTCAAAGTATAGGTTTCTTTTTACTAGGTAATCAACCTACAGTAAATAACCTGTATAAAAATTCTACAACAGTTATCACTACTAAAAACATAAGAAAATTATCTACTTGGGATAAATGTACTACTGTCAAACCTTTAACAGGACTGCTAGTATGGTCTTTTTTACTCATTGCTGGTGCGCAACTTCTCTTCAGTTCTCATCCTCACAATATCTCTAGAAGATTTGCGAATTTATCGTATATAATATGGGTAGTTGCATACAATGTTGGATTTTTAACTGTCTACTGTATTGTAGAAAAACTATTTAATAGCTCTACAGATACACAAGGTGAGCTACCTGTTACATTAGAAGCAATGAACTGCAATGGTCTCATACTATTCTTATTGGCTAATATTAGCACTGGACTTATCAATATGTCGATTAATACAATAGATTGTTCAGACGTAATGGCAATAGTGACATTGATTGCCTATTCTCTGTTTTTAGCATTGGTTTCCTGTTTCTTGTATAAGAAGAATATCTTTATAAGATTGTAGTTATTATTTATATAATGATCATTGAGAATAGTGATAAAATAATAAATTAACGATGTTTTGAATATTTAATGTAAAAAAGTGAAAACAAAATCAAAGAAAAGTTGTATAATGTATAAAGATGAAATAACTGAATTAAGTTACTCATCGATAATGATAATTTCTCTATCATTCAGCTTCGCTTTTTTCTTAGCTTTGGTCAATTTAGATAAGATGTCAAACTGACTCGGACTAATTTCTTTCTTGACTGAAGAAGTGGTTTTTTTTTCTGGTTTTTCTTGCTTGATCTTCGTCTTAAGCTGATCATTACTACTTCTTGGCCTCCTAATGGCATCCGCTAACATTTTAGCT
This sequence comes from Kazachstania viticola, assembly GCA_030571575.1. Taxonomy (NCBI): domain Eukaryota; kingdom Fungi; phylum Ascomycota; class Saccharomycetes; order Saccharomycetales; family Saccharomycetaceae; genus Kazachstania; species Kazachstania viticola. The sequence continues at coordinate 66,383 of JAJLXZ010000006.1, forward strand.
GATGCAAGAATGGGTCTGTTATCTATTTCTAAATCGTCAGGGTTATGTAAAATTTCTGCAGCTGTGGTATCTTCATATTTCCCCTCCTCATAAAATAAGCTTGGCTCTTTCTTAATTTTCTTCTTTTTTATTGAATTATTTTCATTGTCATCAATGTTTATTGGTGTAGAAGTGATTTTGTTCGATGAATTGGTATAATTTCTTGAATCTCTTAAAGAATTTCCTAATTTTAGTTTTCTTTTTGTAGGGTTAGCATTAGCCTTGATTGCACTTTTTGATGATTCCTTAACGGATAAGAAATTGTTTTTCCTCAATGATATAGTGTCAGAAACATTTATACCGCTTTCCAATGGTAGATTTGAAGATGGAATACTGGGAATATTATTAATTACGTTTGGTGTTGATCTTGCCGGTAAATACGGGGGAGCTAGTGTCTTCCTTTTGGTTGGTGAAGATGTATTAGTTTGAGGAGCATATACTTTAGGAGGACTTGGACTTCTCCGTATATTATTCTTAGGTGCATATGTTCTTTCGGGGCTCCTGAATACTGCAATTGTTGCCTTTGTTTTTTTATTATACGTTTGAGTAGAATCTTGTCTTAAAGAAGTTTTATTTGTACTCTTTGATGAACTCAATTGATAAGCTGCTGTAGTAAATTCAGATTTCAACGAAGTGCTTGTGAAAAGATTTTTTTCAATGTTAAGACTGAATAAATTTCTTACAATATTGTCATTCCAAACCATATGTTCTCTTCTATTCTCAATAAATTTTGCGTAATCACTTATCAACATCTTGAAAGAAAAGGATTCAAAGATATTCTCAGGTACTTCTTTATTCATACCATGATATAGAATTTTTATATTTCTTTCACTTTCAAACACTTTTTGATCATCAACCACTGTGTTCATAACTTCTTGGGTAAGAAATCTACTGGGTCCACCCATAGCTGGATTATCACCTTCTTCTACAGAGCTTAAATATAATAGCATCTTGGCACGGGTTTGAGCTACAAAAAACATTCTTCTTTCTTCATCTAAAGTATCTTCTGAGTGTCTTACTCTTTTTGAGTTTTGTTCATTAGAATTAGCAGTATCATTTTTGTTTTGTAATAAATCATCTAAATCACTATCACTTTCCAGTTCTGAGTTCTCATCCTCATCTTTCGAGCTAGAAGAGAAGATGCTAGGAATAATACCTTCAACACACCCAGGAATAAATACTACAGGCCATTCTAAACCTTTAGAGCCATGAATAGTTGATATGGTTACATATCCCATTTTTTCACTTCTTTCTCTGGCTAGCTTTTCCTCTTCAGTTTCATGTTGGCTGGCTTGTGAATCATTTGTGAATAGAGACAAAGAATTGAAAAAATTACAGATATGCTCACTTACATTTATATTTTCAGTAGTTGGACTGTCATTATTCTTTGTTGGATTACTATCATTTTCAGTTGGTAAATCTTCAAGTTTTTTTGTTTCTAAAAAATAGTTTTTGAGTAGTTTAATATTTTTATGTCTAGTATTTTCAATATTAGGTTCTTTAGCAATACTATTATCAATATTATCAGATTTTTTCTTCCCATCTAAAAATAAGTATTCGTATTTCATTCCTGATAGTTCATATAATTTATCAAAAATATCACTTAGAGCAGACAAATGTGGTTGATTAAAAAGTGATCTACACATTTCAATCATTTGAACAAAATCCTTAATAACGGATCGTATTTTGGTATTGAGATTTAATTTTATCAATCCTGAATCGATTCTTTTAATTATATCATATGGAGAATAATCTGTATTAGTGTCAAATAAAGTTTTTATCTTATCAGCGGTAGCTTGACCTAGCCCCCTTGAAGGATATAATAAAGAAGAGATGATAGATATCTTTTCATCATTTGAATTTACACATCTCAATAAATTCAACATTGAGGTTATTTCTTTTAATTCCCAAAATGCACGGCCTCTAATAATCTTATAAGGTATTTTATGTTCTATTAAAGCAGTTTCAATATTTTTGATTTGTCTTCTTTGTCTTACTAGAATAGCAAAATCATTGAATGAGAATAGGTTTGGTAATGATTTCAGATACAGTAATTCCTTAGCTAATGAAGGATTCTGTACGAAATGGACAGGAAATTTAATATATACAGGTGGGAATCCATAGTCAAATTGTGCTTTCAATGGAGCTCTATTTGTTCTCCCTTTTGTCTGTTGTTTTATTAGTGTCTCACTTGTATCTAAAATCTTTTGAGAGGAACGATAATTTTCAATTAGTAATATTTCTGAACATGGCAATGGACATTTCTCAATCATTTGTCTAAAATTGTAAGATAAAGCGTTTCTGAAAGCATATATACTCTGATCTGGATCCCCCACTACTGTAATTCCTCTAGATAAATGGTGGTTCCCTTTTGCAAACAAAAACATCAAATCCATTTGTATACTATTTGTATCTTGAAACTCATCAACAAATACATGCTTGATAGATGGTAAACATCTCTCTTTTGCTAATAATCTGAAAGTAAACATTAATAAATCATCGAAATCCAACGCATTGATCTTTGATAGTTCTGATTGATATTTCTCATAAAAGTAGGCTAAAGCAGTATCATGAATAGATTCATTCTGATATTCTTCTGGTAATATAGCGTTTGATTTGAGTTTTGATATTTCTTTTTTAACCATTTGATAATGAACAGTCCAATCCTCACGATTCTTTGTTGGTCGACATAAATTGATCAATTTTTCAAAAGAGTGAGCATAATCTCTAATTTGATCTGGCATTTTCTCTATCATTTCATTTATGATTGCATCGACTTCAGAATCCTCAACAATCCTCCAACCTGGCGCCAATCCCAATTTAGAACCATATCGCGATAAGATTCGCAGACATATACTATGGAAAGTCCCAATAATTAAGTTATTTACGTTTATATTTGTAAACTCTAGCATCTTAGATAATCTTTCGATCATTTCCTTAGCAGCCTTATTAGTAAATGTAGTCACGATAATATCCTTCGGATCAATCTTATGATACAAAAGCATATATGCCACCCTGGAGGTCAACACTTTGGTCTTCCCAGTACCAGGTCCAGCAATTACCTGCAGAACCTTTGTAGGATCAAAAGTAGTAGCCAGTAACTGTTGTTCATTCAGAGTCTTTAAGATATCTTGTAACACTAAATGATCTGGAGGCATACTATTATGTATTTCTCCAGAACAGAACTAAAACAAAAACCTCAAACGGTAGCTCACACAGCTATAAGTATAGACACGCAACAATACCCTCTTAGTAAGGGGAATACCTTAAGGAATAGCTGTAAAACACGTCAATTCAGTTCAATTCAACTCTTTGACGCTTTTCTATTTGGATCTCATCAATAAATCGATATATATTCGAGATCCGTGTGCAGTGATGTCTGTTCGCGATTCCTCTCAATTGGAAGGGCAACAAAGCCATTAGAGCCCTCTAAAGTATGGAATATAGCAATTGGATGCCAATATAATTGATATACACCATGCAATTGACCCATTATGTAGCATAGGCAACTTAAAATGCACTCCTGTCGTTTAATTTGGCGGTTTTCCACTATGAAGATCTTCAATGCAGCCTGAAAAAAACGAAAAATTCGAGAATATTGGGCATCTCGAGATATTTGGAAACATTGAAAGTTGTTTGTATTGGGGAGTGTTGCATTCTGAGCACGGTTTGTTAGCTGCCTGGTGTATGTATATGGGTGGCTGCGATGGCTAGAGAGTCTAATGAAATTAAGAGGGTTCGGTCGCTCGAGTTTGCCTTGAACAGGTCTTTGACTTTCAAGAATGAGCGAATTAGTATTATTAATTCAGATCCCACATCGAAGTTCTTTTTGATGTGGTTCTTCATATCATGCTATTTCCCCGTTATTACATCCTGTTTGAGTCCCATTGCCAATGCTATCTCCATGGCTGGGGCTATTGGGAAATGGAGGTATGTGCAAGAGATGGAAAATGGTGTATTGAAGACAAGAAGTGTAAGTGATTCACCTGCAATATTTGCAATCAATATAGTATCTCTTGTCTTAGGATTTATCTCAAATATCACTTTGATTTTCCATTTTGGAAAGAAGCTAAGTTATTTGAAATCTCAAGCGATCAATATTACGTTATGTACATTAGCTGGTGGACTTTTACTAGTAGATGTGATTGTATGTGCCACTGTAGAGGTATCAGGAAATCAAAAAAAGAGTATTGAATTTTGGTTTGCAGCATTTACCTCTGCCTTATATTTTGGATGTGCTTTCACATTGAGTATTCATTACATTGGATATAAATTAGGTAAATATCCACCTCATTTTAATTTATTCACTAACGAAAGAAGTATTATGATTTTCACAGTATTCTTATCTATTTGGCTTATATGGGGAGCAGGATTATTTTCAGGTTTACTTCATGTTTCATGGGGTACTGCCATGTATTTTTGTACCGTTTCTATTCTTACTGTTGGGTTAGGTGATGTTTATCCAGTCAATACTGCATCCAAGATCATGATCTTAATTTATTCTGTAAGTGGTTTATTACTATTAGGTTTAATCGTATTCATGACTACAACAATCATAAAAAATTCATCTGGACCAATCTTTTATTTCCAAAGATTAGAGACAAGTAGATCTATAGAATGGCAGAAAGTCTTAAGTGGAGAATTAGCACTGACAGAAGAAGAAAGTTTCAATCTCATCATGAAACTACGTCGTAGAACAAAAAGAAGACAATTAATTTACTCTGTGTCTTCCACATTAGTCATTTTTTTAATGTTCTGGCTTTTAGGTGGTATGGTTTATAAATTTACTGAAAATTGGTCATATTTTGATAGTGTTTATTTTTGTTTCCTTTGTCTACTGACAATTGGTTATGGAAGTGATTACTATCCTCAAAGTGGTGCTGGTAGAGCATTCTTTGTAGTATGGGCATTGGGTGCCGTCCCACTAATGAGTGCTATATTATCTAATCTTAGTGATATCCTATACGAGTTATCTGGATCTATTGATAAAATGTTATCAATAAAATTGGAACAGACATACAAATATGCTATTATGACGGGAAAGAGTAAAATGCCAGCTGTGTTTGGCGACTCCATTGAAATAATAGATATTCCTGCTGACAGAAATGAACTTGCAAACATAGAAGAAGATACTATATTAACTAATACTAGTTTACTACAAGACACTATTAATACGAAGGGAAATCCAAGCGGTAGTTCTGGTATGGTATCTCTGTCAACGAAAGATATTAGATCGAGCATGGATAAATGCATTAATGATAACATTGAAGAGATTCTCCAGGACGACAGTGCAGTAGCTAGTAAGTTTACTTCATCTGCTGGAGGTTTGATTCATTTAAAACAAGTTATCAAATCTTTGAAAGTATTGCATGAAACGTCCGTAAAGGATCCTGATTTTGCTTTGTCATATCAACAATGGAAAAAATTACGGCTATTAAGCATGACAGATGAGGACGAAGATGTATATGCATTTTGGTTATCAGAAAAGTCACCTTTAAGATTCCCATTCAATCAAGCACATTATGCATTTATAAAACTTCTCGAGCATACCGAGCATGTTGTGGATCAATTAAGAGAGGAGGTTTCAGATAAACCTGAAACCAGTTCTTCAAGTGGTCATTCAACCAATCACAATGATAAACAAGAATAGCATTATTTATATAATCACAATCGTCTTTATAATCATTTATCTTTTCAATATTCTTTAAATGTTCACTATTTTAGCTTTGATTATAATGAGTTTTTCAATAACAAAGCGCTTTTATGTCTAAAAGTGTAAAAGTAGAAGGAAGTTGAAAGAATTCCATCGAGTTGATATATACATATCAATAAGAGCTACAGCTAGAAATTACACCTCGAAGTATAGATTATTCTGTTCTGTGTTTTACTATTTTGAATTATCCTCTATCTCATTGTTTTGGAGCAATATTGTAATTGAAACAAGATGACGGGAGAAATAGGTGGTGTATTATCAGGAATGAATCCATTTCATTACAACGAGCAATCGCCATTAACTTTATTTCTCTTTCAAACATGTTTGATTCTGGCTACTTGTAACCTCGTTCATATTCCTTTTTCAAAGATAAGGCAACCTAAAGTCATATCAGAAGTCATCGCTGGAGTTATTCTAGGGCCAACTGTATTTGGACAAATTCCTAATTATACTGAAACAGTATTCCCATCCTCTTCTATACCAGGTCTTACGCTAACTGCAAATCTAGGTATAATTCTCTTTATGTTTTTCTTGGGTTTAGAAGTGGATACTGCCTTTATCAAGAAACATTTGAAAACAGCATTGATAATTGGTCTATCAACCTTAGCTGTACCATTTGGGAGTGGTTGTTTATTAGCTATCCCATTATTTCATAACTATGCTAATAAGGAAGGTAGTGAAAAGGTAGTCAAGTTTACCGTTTATATGGTATTTATTGCTGTTTCAATCTCAATCACTGCTTTCCCCGTATTATGTAGAATACTAAATGAACTTCGTTTGATCAAGGATAGAGTTGGTATTATTGTCCTTAGTGCTGGTATTATCAACGACATTTTAGGTTGGATTTTACTGGCTTTAAGTGTCATTCTATCAAATTCTGAATCAAGTCCCGTTAATACAGTTTATATCTTGCTTTGTACATTGGGATGGTTTTTACTATATTTTTATCCATTAAAATATTGTTTAAGATGGGTATTAATCAAGACTCATGAATTGGATCGTAGCACTCCTTCCCCAATGGCTACTATGTGCATCTTATTCATTATGTTTGTTTCTGCTTACTTTACCGATATTATTGGTGTCCATGGTATATTTGGAGCCTTTATTGCTGGTCTCATAGTACCAAGAGATAACCAATATGTTGTAAAACTAACAGAAAGAATGGAAGATATTCCAAATATTGTTTTGATTCCAATATATTTTGCGGTAGCTGGACTAAATGTTGATTTAACTTTGCTAAATGAAGGAAAAGATTGGGGTTATGTGGTTGCCTCTATTGCTATCGCAATTGTAAGTAAAGTAGTATCAGGTTTTATAACTGCTAAATTTTTTGGGCTCTTTTGGAGAGAGTCTGCTGCGGTTGGAGTACTTATGTCATGTAAAGGGATCGTAGAAATTGTTGTTCTTACAGTTGGTTTGAATTCAGCAATTATTAGTAAGAAAGTATTTGCAATGTTTATTTTGATGGCATTGGTATCAACATTTGTAACTACTCCACTGACGCTAGTTGCTTATCCTGATAGCTATAGGGAACGTATTCAACAGCTCATTGAGAATGGAGACGATGAATCAGAATTCAAATCTTTAGAGATGGAGAATTTTGATGGTATGAGCGAACATATTCTGAATACATTTGAAGATTTAAAGAAGTTTAGTATCATGAAGGTGGTAAATGTCATCAATAACTCAGAAAGTATCTCATCATCACTTGAACTACTAAATAACTTAGTTTCTGGGAAAACCCAAGCAAGTTCTACATCAAATAATCTTGAGAAAACTTTTAGCAGGACTTCAAGTCTATCAACTGCAAAAACAACTACAAAAAGATTTAGAAAATTTAGACGTAGGTTGTCCAAGAATAATTTTGATGATTCCGACACTGTATTGACTGTTATTGAAGAAGATAAAAATCCACTAAATACTGTGATGCATTTAAAAGCCGTTCATTTGAGACTTCTTACTGAAAGAACAACGGATCTGTTACAATCATCCGCACTCTATAATGATGATCGTCATTTCGCTCCAAATTCAGATTCAACTTTACAAATATTTGATATCTTTTCCCGGTTAAGCCACGTTCCTTATTCCAGCGAGGTAATATTTTCTACAATGAGAGAAAAGGTTGTGAACATAATATCTATGAATGTAGAATTGGACAGTTTGATCTTGCTTCCTCTAAAAGGTGCATCATATGAATATAAAGGCTCTCCAGTTCTGACAGATGAGAAATACACTAATTTTGGACATATACATTCCCATTTAATAGGACTCAATGATTTACCTTCCGATTTCTTCAATTCAATAACTTCGATAAAGAATCACATCGCTATCCTTATTTCTAATACTGGAGGTAGACTTAACGTTGATAGGTATAAAAAGAAATCATTTATTCTTTTATTACCAAATGGTAATATAACACCTTCAGACTTTTTGGCATTATTCTTATTTTTGAGAATTGCTACCAGAAATAAGAACATCGATAACATAGTTGATTTCTCAATTATGTATAATGACAAAAACATACTCTTTCCTGATAAATTACAATCAGTGTTTCCAGAAGATGACTGGTTACATAAACATTGTATAGATGTTGTTCCAGTTAAATTTGATGTTAAAAAAACTCCTGAAGGTGCTAAGGAGAACTTTATCGATGCTTCTTTAAATTGTTTAAGCCTTGAATCTTTGGACAATATTGAAGATACAACATTTATCACTGCAGAGTCATATTTCGCTCAAGATATGCCTTTTTCTGAAGAAGTGAAGGAAACAATATTAAGAGGTTCTAACCAGAGATTTGATATATTGGTGGTACATTATCATAGGAAATTGGCCGAATAGAAAAATATGAGTTCTACTTACTTTTTATTCTCATATATTTTCGTATTAACAAATATATTTATGCATTATATATTATATATTCTATTTTAACATGAAAAAAAAAAAAAATAAGTATACAACTATTGAGATGCTAATCTTAACTTCGACGAGTTAAGTTTATCATTTGATTTGATAAATTCAGATAATTTTGTTGCTTTGAAGTTAAAGTTTTTATTCTCTGTATTGAAAGCGTGTGAAAGTAATTCATCAGCAGTAGGTCTTAAGTCAGGATTGATTTCGAAACATAAGTCTAAAAACTTCCTACCATCAAGCGATACTAGTGGTAGCGTATCTTCTGGTATTGGAGGTGCTGACTTTGATTTCCCAATTTTAAACATTGCGGCTACAACTTCCAGATTGGACCATGGTCTCTTGCCAGCAAACATTTCTAACACAACACACCCGAGGGACCATATATCAACTTTGGCACTGTATCCTTGTTTTGTATCAACCATTTCAGGTGCCATCCAGAACACAGTCCCTCTCATTGTCATATCAGAATTCGAATATATGTCCTTCGAACGACGCGAAATACCAAAGTCACTGATCTTACATATACCATCTTGATCTAATAGTAGGTTGTCTGCTTTCATATCTCTATGAAGAATTCCTCTTGAATGTAGATAGGACAAACCTTCCAATACCTGAGTTGTCAAATGTCTAATTAAAGCATCATCAAATTTACCATACATTCTTATAAGGGACCCTACTGAACCACCGGCAACATATTCGAGAAATAGACTATAAATATTATCCTTATTCTCAAATCCTAAGTATTGGACGATGTTTAAATGATCTAGGTCTTTTAAGGTAGAAACTTCAAGTCTCAATGCTTCCACTGTATTGATAATGTTTTCATCTTGCGAACTATACTGCGGGACTTCCACCTGTTTCACAGCCATCATTTCTCCAGTTGTCACATTTAGACAAAGATATACAGCACCAAATGACCCTTTCCCTATCATTTCACCTTTCATCCATGCAAACTCTTTGTATTCGCCCCTGGAGTTTTTAGATTTATTGATAGAAACCAATGGATTCTTGGTAACTTCAACCATTCTTGTACCCCACATTTTAGTATTGTGTCTTTTCAACTTCATGGACATCTTCCTTGCTTCGCTAGCTTCATGGGCAATTGTTCTAATGGTTTTCGTCCTTCTCGGTGTTTTGAGTCTATCATTGGACAACTGACCAACTATTCCTTCAGAATTTGTGGACGTTAGTTCAGGGCGAGAGGGTTGTTTGGTTATTGTAGGATTTTTAAAATTAATTGGAGAGGTAGGGCTCAAAGCAGAGCCTTCTACAACAGGCTTATCTAAGTCTGCATGAGGGAAAAACTTTTCTAGATTTTGATAGACTACTTCTGGGGAAGGACGTAAAGTCATTTTACGGCTTAGATCAGTCGGATTATCATTCAGTGGGGTTTTTATGGAAGCGATTTTAATTGAATCATCCTTATCTTTATCGCTGGAGGCATTGGAAGGAAATTTAGTAGGACTTGAGGTATCCTCAGCGCTGCTCTGTTTCTTAGTATTAGACCAAATTATGTCGTCGTCGGATTCACTATCACTATTGTTATCAGGAAGAGCTGGAGCATCTGCAAATGTGATATCATTCTCTTCAAAGATATCAGCAGCTGAGGTAGAGGATACAATTCTTCTTGAATTTCCTCGTTTTAATAAAGGTGACGGGGAGCTAAAAATAGAACCTGAAGTGGATACGTTCGAGTGAGACCTATATACTCTGTTTTTAACGAGCCCTTGTCCAACGTTCATCTCCTCTTCAGACTTCTTCTTTCTTAATACTTCATTAGCACCTTTGTATGGTTGAGGGATCAAAACATGAGTTAGTCCGGGAGTGTAGGAGGAAACCATACTTTCAGAAGTTGATGGACTTGTATTAGTTATCGAGGAAGATACCAATGGTGGAAGTGGTTTATTCATTTGGTTTCTATACAATTTGGTATTACTTCGGTGTAATCTTGGACTATTGGATTCTACATTGGATATGGATATTACTTTTTGAGGAGAATTTCCAATTGGTGCTTTAGGGGCTTCTCTTCTAGGTGCTAATTCAGATTTCACATACGGAGATTCCCTTCTCTTATTGAAATCAATCTCCTTACTATTATCTTTTCTTAATAGATTAAAGCTTCCATTGTGAGCAGCTTCCTTGGATTGAATATGAGAAACTGTATTGTCAATAACTGCATTGGATTTAGGGTCTTCAGAAAGATGATCCTTAAAGTTCCAGTAATTTATATCTTCTCCATTACCGTTTGCACTAGAACTGGCATAAGAGGTTGCTTCATAATAATAACTAGGTGTTTGAGGATATCTATTTCCTTGACCAGATGCATGGTCATCAAAGGAGGTGATATCAGAAGAAGAAGTTACTATAGACACCTCGTCAGCATTAGTTTTGATGCTGCTAGTCACTGATCTAACAGAGTTTCTACTCTTGACTGTTCGTAAGTGATGCCGACTATCTTTAGGAATAGAGGCAGTTCTGGGTAAGGATGCTTTCAGATTATCTTTCAAGAGAAACTTCTTAGTAGTTTTGGAGAAGGAATTTCTACATAGAATTTCAAGAATATTATTAGGTAAATGGGAACCTCTGGAAGAATCATAATCAGTCATAAATATTGATATATTCTGGTGCTTAATGCCTAATATTTTAGAAGCTGCCTCAAAAAAATCAGCTGCAGATTTGATATTAGAAACCTTAATAGGTCGATAAGACAGATTATCCTTTGTCAAAAGTATATATTTTCTTTCTTTAGAGTTGCTTTTCTGTGGTGGAAAATATTTAGAATCTATGGTATATTTTGGTTTCGTTGATGAGCTTTTAGTAGTAGCGGAAGACTCTTTAGATTTTTTAACAGGCTCAGAAATCTCTTTGGAAATATTATTTTCCGATGGCTTAAGTTTCAAAGTACTTGTTTTTGTTGATGAGGGTATTAAGGTAGATGCGGTTATGGTACTGGAAATCGAATTTGTAGGTGAAGTTGTTGGTAATTGGTTAGAAGAATTAGAATAAGGGCTAGAAAATTGGCTTCTTCTTTTCAATTTATCCCAAAGCGTTTCCCTTTCTTCAGCAGTATTCCGTTTTAGTGGTGATGGTATGGTATTGTCGTGACCATTATTTTTTAATTTTGTTAGACTTTCACTCGAAGAACTATGATGCTTCAGAGTGTATGACTTTTCCTTGAGTTCATCTGAAAACTGTTTTTTACTAGGTGTTGTACTAGTAGCAGTATTCATTGTGGAATAATTAGTAATTACTTTACCATTTGGGGTATTGTTTGAATTTGTAGTATTGAGATTATGACTATTAGTAACATTATGAGATCCACCAAAGATTGAATTTATTAATGAAGATTCAGACGAGCTACTTTTATGATGCCTTCTAAATACATTGGGGTAAGAAGGAGAGCCTGGTGAGCTTGAGTTCTTTGTGTTCCCACTATTGACATCCACTAAAGATGGTGGTCTAGATGGAATATTAAGTTTAATATTCGCAGAAGAGTAATTGACATTACTGTCAGTTTTGCTTGAAAGTGTGTGGGAGCCTCTTAAAGAGATAAGACTTCTTCTGTATAATGAACTAGCACTCTTGGTCTTTTGATGAGTTTTTGTCTGCCGTAGTTTATCCTCTGTCCTACCAGGAGTTGATCTCACTGGAGAGAGAGCAGATTCTGAAGCAGATCTAGAGTTATTAGAATGCTCATTCGTTTTTTCTAGTTTATTTTTGGACTTAATTGAATCGCTTGAACTCCTTGATTCCTTAGCTCTGTCGATACTCCTTTGACGAATGTGATGAGAATTTGATATATTTTTTGTCATTGTCTTTTTCAAAAGATCTTGAAATCTGTTATATGATGCCAAAGAAGATTGGGTAAGATACTTCTCATAAATGACAAAATTATCGTATGCTAATAACTTTAAGAAATTATTACCCACCAATTTATACTTCTTAAAGGTTGTAATCCAATTCTCTGGGAAGTCATGAAATTTCAGCCAACCAATTATTCGATCTAAATTCCATTCTTGCGGATCAGTTGGGTCCCATGAGAGTATAAGCTTATCAAACGATAGGCTATTGGTACTTGAATTACCAGAAGATTTCCTGGAACTATCATTATAAGCCATTGTACCCTCATTTATATGTGATTGACGATGAGATATGGGTGTTTCCATAGCTTGAATGTTATCTTCAGTTGTATATACTGAAAGTGTGTCTCCTACTAAGGTAGAAGAATTATCTAATGATCGATGTTTCTCTAAGTTTAAAATTGAATGGCTAGAAGTCGAAGAGACCTGCGAAGCTCTTTTGTCCTGAGATATAGTCTTGTTAGAGGAATCTTTCGAATTCCGTTGTAAAGGTGGTTTTTGACTTTGCGATGAAGGTGATGATTGTGACGATAGCTTTGAAGAATGTTTCGTGTCAATTTTGCCCACAGAGGTGGTATTTCCAGTTTTCTTTTTGAGAAAAGGCATTCAACTTGGCCAAATAAGTATCGTTGATATAAATAGTTGATGCTTCGAAGATATAAAGTCAGTTATAGAGCTTTGGAAGAATTTTGTTACATTCGATGCCTTGTTGATGAATTTCCATCTTTAGTTTTTTTATTGACAAAATGTCATGAAAAATTATTGATTTATTTATTTACAAGGTTATATTTGAAGTATAAACAATGCATAGTAAGCAGTTTCATTTGAGTAACAATACAGTATTCAATGTATTAGTAAATCTTTAATCCTTAATATTGTCAAATCACCTTTACTCTTGACGTGACGTACTCTTCTGTTTCTTCTTTTAGTTACTTCTCTAATCTCGAATTTTCGTTTTGTCTTCTCCATCACAGTGGCCTTTATGCTAAACTTTGTACAGTCAATTGGGTTCCCCACAAGTCTGAAATTACGCGACCCAATTATACTTACATCTGTCAGATTTAGCGTATCACCAACTTCAGCATTCTTCATCTTGAAAGGGAGTATAACAGTATCTCCCTTTGTTACAAGATAAGGTCTGTTGTGGATCTTAAAGAGGGCATATAATTCATTGGAAAGTTTCAATGGAGATAAATCTATACTTTGAGTCATGCTATTTGCTTCCTGTGAGCTAGGCACTACAGTCTGTTCTGTTATACTACTATTTTTTCTTGTATATATTAGGTTACATGCCATAGGAAGGCATCTTTTAGTCGGTACACTACGATGTAGAAGTGAACCAGTCCCACTTAGTAGTCCCACAGATCTTAAAAACATTGCTATCGGCCCGATATCTCTAAGAAGCTTCTTCGGGAACTGTTTAATATACTTATTCAATTGTTATCAAGTAATAAATAGTTTATTCATTTTCTTTACAAATCGAATTGTAGCTTTAATGCGGGTAACATCTAATACTAACGAGAGTAAACTATATAAAGCTATAAACAGTAGTAATGTCACTATTATATAGTAAGGAAATGCTCGAAGATGTTCCCTAGTTGGTCTTTTTGTTACTTTCTTTAAGAGACTTCATTACACTTCTTCTCTGGGCAACCATGTGCAGAAACAGCATTGGTAGGCCTGGAATATAAGTCAGCATTGAGCCCTGTAGTACCCTCTTGAATAGCAAAGAGTACTTGGATTCAGCTACTGGAAGAGAGGAGTAAATGATAAATAGCTCACTTGCCACACCTGTTGGGTATAACACCCAGAAAAGATTGTATCTCAATAAAACTAATACCTTTGGTGGTCCATTTTTAGATGTCAATGTGAAATAGTAGAATAAATATCTTACTACTTCAGTAACAGACCATGCACTTAGTAAAGTCACATATGCAATAGATCTCAAAGCCTCAGTTTCAGGTAATAGCTGAAATATTCCGATTACAAGTAGAAGTCTTGATAGTACTTGTGCAGCCGTGGTTATAATTGGGGAACGAACAATCCCTAATAAAGAGTTAACAATTTCCATAATAGCACCACATTGAACATAGATTACGATATTCTTGGTTTCTTCAAAGAATAATGGTTGGCCAATTTTTGGGTAGACTAGTACAACATTATATAAAATGTATCCCCAACTCACTGCAGAAAAGAGGTTATATAATGCTAAAGGAGCAATTGGAGAGATAATCTTCTTTGCCATATTAAAAGTGTTTATTCTAAAGCGTGTGGGAGAATATCGTGCTGTTTGCTTATATCATTCGAGTATTCTTTTCAACATAATCACTTATTTGATCATAGCAATTTTTTCAGTGCAGAAATAAAAGCGAGATGGAGGTTTTTGAAACAAATTAATTGAAAAATAGTAGATAATATATATATATGCACAGTTTATAAATGGTTTTTAATTGTGTATGATATGATAGTTCTTGAAAATACATTAGGTTAAAAAAAGTAAAATTATTGATACAGTTTGAAGTTATATCACCACATAAAATGGAGAAAGATTTCTTTGAAAAGAGAATTATGAGAAACGGTCATATTAGATTATTTATGCATTCCATTTCTATAGTTTGATGCTGTAGCGTTCATCATATTCAAATCAGGATCTGACCATGATAAATTGTCTTTACTTTTCGATCGGCATAGTTTATACGTATCGTAGTCGTTTTCAGCCATATCTTGTTCATCTTGCTCATTGTCTGAATCCTCTTCTAACTCTAATTCTAGTTCTAATTCTGCATCGCTATCATCACTTATATCTTCATCATCTTCATCATCATGTGGTATGATATCGGAATATTGTACCGTCTTTGGTTTCTTGGAGGAGTGTAGTTTTACCATGCTGTTGTATAAATGATTGTTGGGTTTTGCATATGATTGACCGTCATCGTTTGGATCCAGATAATTATCTTCATCGTCTTCTTCGGTTCCATTTCCATGGTTATTCTGAATATCATCATCATCAAATTCAAATTGATGTTGGAAAATGTCTTCATCATGTAACTCTGGTGATACAGGAGAGGCTCTCTTTTGTAAGTTATTCAGTAGAAAAGCATTTGAATCGGTGTGCCATTCTAAATCATCAGAATGCTCTTCATCAGACCCAACATGATCATCCACATCTTCATCTTTTAAAGATCCATGAAAACCTCTACCTAATTCATTAGACATGTATTCACTGAATTTATTTTCCTTTTCATTATTGTCATCCTCGCCATCAGATCCGCTGTATTCTGTAGTTGAACTATATAAAGTGGTTTTTGAGCCATCATGACCAACATATTCATAGTAAGATTCTACCTGCTGTGTGAATGGTTCATTATATGTTCCATCTTTTTTATTAGTATCATCAGTCACTATTTCATCTTCGTCACTGTTATCTCCAGAATTATGCGCATCTTCATAAGCGTCGAAATCATCGTCATTATCTAATTCATTATTTTCATTCATATTCAGATGAGTCTCGTACGTTTCCTCATTCTCAGCATCAAAATCCTTCTCGTTTTCATCATATTCATCCTCACCATCGACATCTAGACTTTCACCAAGTACGAGATCGTATTTCTCTC
Source organism: Kazachstania viticola (assembly GCA_030571575.1). Classification (NCBI taxonomy): domain Eukaryota; kingdom Fungi; phylum Ascomycota; class Saccharomycetes; order Saccharomycetales; family Saccharomycetaceae; genus Kazachstania; species Kazachstania viticola. Next base: position 82,519 of record JAJLXZ010000006.1, read on the forward strand.
TTGTGTCTCTTAATGTTGTTTCAACATAGTTTATCCATGATGGCTCATTTAAACAATCATGAATGACTGAAGTTGAAAAAGATATTTTCATTTCATCCAGATAGTTGGCAAACTTGACAATTTCTTCAGCAATTAAAGTCAAATGACCCATATAACCAAGTCTTAAATTTGAATCACTTTCAGATTTTGTTGACTCTTCATCACCTTCCATTATCAATTTCGTTATTTCAGTATTTTGTAATAAGTCCTTTAATAAAAATCTATTATAACCAGTCTTCAATGGTCCATTGAAAGTCTGCTGAACGATATCGAAAACGACGTTATGTAAAAAGTTATTCCATGAAAAATGGAAAAACATCTCTAGTATTGTTGTCATGATTTGAGTATCGAATAGAGCAAATTTTAATAGATCACCTGGAACAGTAGCCTCACGCAATGCTTTCTCTGCTTCATCAGAATCACAAATATCTTCTGAAAAACTATTTGATTCGACATTAGTAGTACCTTCTATGTTGTTATCATCGTTAAATTCTGATTCGGTTTGGGATCCTTCTAGTTGTAAAGAGTTTAATTTCGTAGTGACATCTTCACCTTCGGATGGAATCTTATCAGTATTTGTACCTTCGTCATTGTCATCATCAGAGATGTGTTCATCTGAATCAGTTTTACTTAGCAATTTGGTTCTGGTGGCATCCCGTTGATGAATAATATTTTCACCTCTTGGTTCATTAAGTAGACTCATGTTTGAACAATGTAATAATTCAGCAACTAATTCACATATTTTGAATCTTTCAAATTTTAACGGTTCTATTTGACCAAATGATGTATCTAAAATTGGAGTGGTACTTTCCACTAGTATTTTATTAAATTGAGGCATATATTGAGCAAATAGCTTTATCATGTGACCCAAATATATTGGATCTCTATCATTTGGAGGATGAGTCTGAATAGTGGTGAACATAACTTGAACAAAATCATAATCAGAATTATTTTTTCTTATTAATTCAATGATGATACCCACACCATTACTTAAAGAAGTACCACCTTCTAGCATAATATTTATGAGTTGTTCCATATTTTCTGTTGATACTAATTGCCTTGTAAGTTCATTAGGACCAATTCCGGATGCAATTTCATCAATACAGTTCCCGCTAATGGTAACGAAGGCCTTTAAAAAATCAGCTGCAGCAGATTGAATAGAGGGATCATGTTCAGGTTTCAATAAATCTATCAATTTCGGTATAAGGTCTTGATTCTTTAATTCATTTATGACACCATTTGGATTATCAGGTTTATCTGTTGAAATTACTTTAAGTAAAAAATCAATTAATGGTGGATCATCTATATGACTTAAAAACCTGTCCACTAAATCTTTTTGAGAAAGAATGAAATTAATCATACTGCTTATATCCATATCTAGTAAGCGTTCATTAATTTTCATGAAATAAGTAGAAGCTTCGATAGAGAGTGTTTCAGGATTATTTGTAATTGACCAAAGTTTTTCTAATAAACCTTCATTATCTATTATAGAGGATGCAAGGGGCCATACATCAGCAGAAAGAATTTCAGCAGCAATATGAGCCCTTCTTGAAGTGACTTCTTCTTCTAATTCAGGTACCAAATCTAAACCTAAATTTTCAAATTCATCACAATTTTCAGAATCATTATTTCCTCTAGATGTTTTCGAATTTTGTTCTTGTGGATCTTCCGATTCTGGAGCCATTACTTCATCTACATTTTCCGTATCATCTTCATTATTATCATTCTCTTTCGTACTATGAAACTGTTCATCAGTACTAGATCCGTTGTTATTCTCTACTCTGACATAGTCAATTAATTTTGACAGAACAAGAGGATATTTTAAATACATCAAAAGTCTAAAATTTGAGCACATTAGTTCTGTATACAATTCTTCATCATCCAACAGTTCATCTAGGACATCCAGATTAGGTAAATAATCTTTAAATCCTTCTTCGGAATCCGGCAGGTGTTCAGTTGTTTGATCTTTATCATCATAGTCCATGTCTGAATCACTCTGATTATCGGAATCATGTGTATCATAACTATCCTCCTTGTTGGTTATTTCAATATTTCTGTTATTATCATTAGATATTTTAACGAATGCCTTCCCTAAGACTTTGGAAAGAGGTGATTCAGAAGAATAATCTTGTCCAAATTTCCAAAATGATCCTGACATATCAGATTTATGGATAATTGTAGTTATTTTCTAAAGGAAATAAAAAGAAGAAACTATGGACAAATGATTACTACAGTACCAAACGCTAGAGAAAAGAGCTCTTATAGTGGTATAATAGTATTTTAGTACACAAAATGTAAAGACTAGAGCCAAAGTTAAAAGGGGGAAAGGAAATAAAAAGTGTACTGCCGTTCTTTAATATTAATAGCCCGTTAAAACTCTATAGTATATAATCCTCTTAATTAATTAGCAAAAAATAATAGTTTTCAAAAGTTATAAGGATTCCCTATATGCTAAAAATATAAAAACAAACAAAGATAGACCTAAAGTTGGTATAGATTTTAGAATATTAGCTTAGTGTAGCCAAAAGACTATTCAAAAATTAACTACACGACAGTGAACAATTCGATGCCCTTCAGAGATTCCAATTTTTTTCCACTCGTTATTTTTCACCTTTGGAGCTTTTTCCTTCTAATTTTCAATTGCCCGGCCAAACTCGTTGATTACAAATAGAGATGATGTGTCACACTTCACGGTGGTGTGCTGGATAGTGAAGAGGCCATCCATTGTAACCTGTTGTCCAGCATGGAGAGCAGCTCTGGTTCAGTGTACGGGAGGCCTCTGAGCTTGCCCTTGATGGCGTCAGCTCCGATGGTTGTGCATAGCTTGAGGAGTACCTGGGTGTTGAAGATTTGGAAAGTATCGTAGAAGCGACTTTCGTAGGATATCTTCTGGACTAGTAGTTCCAGGATCATGTCTAGCTCTAGCAGCGAGGTATCTGTGTTGTATTCTTCCTCGTGGAGGTAAAACTCAAGTATGGCCCTGCTGCTGACGATATCGAACCGTGCCATGATACTAGTGCGGAGGCATGCAATGGCATCTCTCCAGTTCCAGGTTCTTAGCATTGTCAATCCGAGTAGTTCCCATTCCAAACCATTGTATTTGACTTCTGTATTTTCGAGATTGATCTTGCCAATGGACAGGTCCTCGTATAGGTCTAAGAACATTTGATCAAGCCACCTTTCACATAATCTTTTCTTTCGTATCTCTATTGGAATATCTTTGTTATATGTGTTTGGATAATTATCCTTACCGGAATATTCTCTTTCCATCACAAACATACTAGTTCGTAACTCTAGTAAAGCATTCCATCCCATTCTTGACACTAAATCCATTAGAAGGTCGCATACTTTCTTTTGAAACCAACTGAATTGATTCGCTATGGTGTTTCTTACTAGTAAGTTTCTATCTGCAATAGATTTAACCTCATGTGGGGAAACAAAATTAACTAGGTTACAAGAATGCTCACCATAAAGAGGTCCAATATCCATACATACAGTCTCCCATATGTGCTTTATATAACCTCGTTTAGATTCATTTGGCATAACTATTCTACCAAATATTAGTCCTCGTAATTCATCTTCTCTTCGGTCTTTCATAGTAGAACTTAGACTATTGAATTCCGCTGAGTCCAGTGCTACCAATTCTCTAGTGTTACCTAAAGGGCGTCTATAATAATTATATAATGGAATTTGATTTTGTAATGTCTTTTTAGAGATATCATCCCTAGGAAGACTGGGCATTGAATTAATTGCGAGAAGGGCCATGTCATACTCTTCTAAATGTATATAGCATTTTGCCAAATAATACCATGAGTCAAAAGAATCTAAATCCAATTCTGTTGACATTTTAGCAATTGATAAAGCTAATGGGTAATCCTTCCTTGATAAAAGAAACTCTGTTTCAAGATTAAGTAAGCTTGAGAGACAGTTCAATAAATGGAATGAATTACTATCACGAGGTTTCAAAGAGTCTAATACTGGTAATAATGATGAGACTACTTCATTTAAACTTTTAATAAAATCATGTTCTCTCTCGCCACATGCCTCAAGTACTGAAATCTTGGCCATTTGATAATATAATTCATTTGATGGATCAGTGTTAATCAAAGTTTCTAATGTGGAAATAGTAAAGTTGACATACGCTGGCGCAATCGATAAAAATATAGACAACGCTTTCATCAGGTAACTATTTATAACAGTACCATGAGTACTCTTGCTAGTGTTCCAACCAGTCTCTAAGCATCTTGGCAAATATTTACAAAACTTTTGAATTATTCTTTGACTACTAGTAGAGCTCCCAGTCTCGATAGCTAAAGGAAACTCAACCAAGCCAGGTAATTTTCTTTCGATATCTGTATTTATTATCAATGATCGTATACAACAACTAATGTATGTTTCTTCCCATATTTGATCCGTTATATTGATTTGAGTAGAAGAATTATTACAGTTGACAGTAGAGAATTGATAAGAGTTATCTGAATTATACCTTATTCTGATATCTAATTTACTGAAAATATTGAAACAGCAATAGGTAGATACGTTACCTTCTTGTTTTCCTTGTGGTTCTTGCTGCATTAATTTCAATATCTTTAGGAGAGCAATTGGCATAGAATGGCTTGAGACATCGACACCAGTTAAAAAGAAATACTCACCAATTTCTTCCTTATGGAATTTATCGAAGAAGGTCATATGGATCATATCTGGTGGACCTAATCCAATCTTATTTGTAATTGACAAGTCTTTTAACATTTGAGTTCTATACCCTAAGCTCTCTCCAAAGTTATGTTCTAATATTCTAGGAAAACCTTTCAGTTGATAAGATGTAGTAATCTTTGCGGTTCTTTGAGCTTGTTCATCATTGGAGTTTTCGATACTCTTTTGGGGTTGAACAGATACCTGAGAAGTTTCATTCGTGTCTTCCTTCTGTATTTCTTCTGCTTTTGTCTTGCTTTTCTTAGATTTACTGCCCCAAAATCTGTTCATTGTGGTTGATTGCCTTATATATTTTACGAATATACTTCTATTAGCAACTGATTTGATTTTAAGAGCTGATACTATTTTAGGATATGAAACTTTCTGTTACATTCTTAATTTCATGTAAAAGGCGAAATGTAAATAAAAAAAATAATATTGATTAATTAACAATTTCTCAGTGAAATTTCTATAAGATATAAAAGAGAAGGGGAAAGTAGTGTTTGATTATTAGTTTTATGTATGAATGCATATTTACAGTTGTTAGGGCAGGGTTTGTTTATATAATGGAAGACACTCTTTCTTTTGGCACTTTGTGCATACCATGATATTCCATATGGAACTCACCTCTTCCCTGTGTGAGACTTCTAAATTTTTTATTGTAAGCAAGCATTGCCTTTAAAGGAACGTATGCTTTTATTACTTTAGATATATAAATCTTTCCATTGGACTGTGGATTCTTTCCATTATGATCTGGAGGTACATATATTTTCTTTGAAATGTCTTGGAATTGATTACCATCTACCACATTATTCCTATCAGATTCATCTTCGATCGATATGATCGTTGCATTTCTTGCACCTGTAAGATCTTGAGTAATCAAACCCATATCGCTACTTGCTACCTTCATTTCAAGATGCATTATCGGCTCTAATAGCGAATACTGGTCTTCAGGGGCGTCATCCAGGACACTACATATTAATTCCCTCGTAATATTTATTATTTCAGCAGGACTGGTTATATCTAGAGGGACATTCCAATCTTTTAGGACTCGTATTACACAAGAATGCATAGGTAATTTGGCAAGTTTTCCTCCACGTTGAAGGGATGCGATACAACTTGATATTAACCCATTTTGAAATGAATCAAACGATATTTGGTAGGGCCATTGCTTTTCCCCAGAAAATTTATCCTTATCTTCCCAAACTAAATAGTTATTATAATTTCTGAGGGAATAGTAAGAATTCTTTATTTTTCCATGAAAATCTGTCATAGTTTCGGATACTGGTTCAATTGATATAGTGAAACAATATCCAGCATCATTTGTATATGTCTTACTCCTTAGTGGAGAATCGATTGTTTCCTTGTAGTTGACAGCAACAGGGCCAAAATCGACGTCCGCTTTTAACTCATTAAGTAATTTACTTTGAGCAATTTCTAAATGTAGTTCACCCATTCCACTTAATAACATTTGACCTGTTTCTTTATCTTCAGATAATTGGAGACTTGGATCCTCTATAATTAAATCCTTCAATGACTCATTCAGTGAATCTTTATTTCCTAGTGTTCTTGGTTCTACTGAAACACTAAATACTGGAGGTGGAGCATTCATTGGATTCACCTTCAACGACAGCTCTTTTTCCTTATTAAAATTTCTAATACCATCTTTTTTCATCGAGTGTGTAATTATAGTATCTCCTGTGGATATCATACCTTCAATAGTACTTCCTGTCAGTACCCCAATCTCACCAGCACAGAGTTCATTCATTTCAATTATAGAGTTAGCATCCATACGAGCCAATTTACCTATTTTAAATTTGTGCCCTGTAGTAGAATTATACACAACGTTACCATTTTTAAGTTTCCCTGAGTAAACTCTAACAAAAACCATTAAGCCTCTAATAGGATCATGAATAACTTTGAATGCTAATGCAATTACTAAGTTTTTATTATTATTAAACACTATGCTATTATTTGAATCATATTTCATTGGTACATTATTGGTGCTTAGTTTAGGGAATCTTGCCTCTAATGGTGACGGTAGATAATTAATAACTGCATCAAGTAGTGGTTGAATGCCCACATTTTTATAAGCAGCTCCACATAGTATGGGTGTTATTATATTTTGTAAAGTTAATTTCCTTATTGATTTGTTGATAGATTCAGGAGATACATGCATATAGTCAGCATTTGCGTTGTCGAAAAAATCATTGACTAATACCTCATCATGTTCAGTTAGAGTTTCTATCATAGACTCTCTACTCTTTTGGAACTCTTGGAATAAATCTGAATCCAAACTACCAGTTAGATGTTCAATTGTACATTCATCTGGATTACCTTGAGACCATGTTAGCTTCTTTTGATTCACTATATCTACGACTCCTATTATTTTTGGATATCCTGATTTATCTGAGTTGTCAAAGATAGGAATATTGATAATAATTGGGGTCGTTTTCAATCTTGATGATATTTCCCTTACGTTTCTACCAAAAGCTGCGCCAATTCTATCCATCTTATTGATGAAACATATCTTTGGAATACCTTTGGACAATTCCCAAACTTTTACAGTTTGAGTCTCCACACCCGCAACAGCATCAAGTATAGTAACAGCACCATCCAAAATCTTCAAGGATCTAATGACTTCGAAACTGAAATCTGCATGCCCTGGGGTATCGATTAAGTTAATTGTATGATTTTGAGCCCAATTAAAAGTAATTGCAGCACTCTGTATGGTAATTCCTCTTAGTCTTTCTTGAGGTAAGAAATCTGTGACAGTATCACCATGATGTACTTCACCTATCCTGTTGATCTTTCCAGCATAGTACAACATACGTTCCGTCGTTGTTGTCTTGCCAGCATCGATATGTGCGATAATTCCAATATTACGTATATTAGGAAGTTTTGAATAGCATCTAATAAATTGATTGAACATCCTGCATTTGTACTTTTGACGACGTTCTTCCCACTCATTACCACACAAGTAATTTGTAAACTTGAATTGAAATACACTACCTTATTATTTTTCAAGCTTTTCACTATTTTTTCTTGAAAAGTTCCCAATTGTTCATGTTCAAATTCACTTTAAAATTCTGAAATAACCAAGACACGACAAAATTATAAAAATGAGAAATACAAAAGTGAAATAAAACAAGATCTAATACTTCACCAAGATATCTAAGGGACTCCAGTTGGCATCACAACTACAACACTATTACTGCCACATAGACGTCTTTTCCATGCAGTCATTGCCATAATACGTAGTAATATAAAAGTCTTTTTAGCCCTGAAAAAAATGAGATGCCGTTACCCGAAAGGGAAATGGTGAAAAATATTGAAAATTTTCAAATGTGAAAAATATAAAAGGCGAAGGATAATTCATTTTTGGTAACAGTTGGAATTATTTATCAGAATTTTTGGATTAAATGTTAGTTTTTCTTTTTGATTCCTTTTTAAAAGAACCATCATCAGTAGTGGTTAATACTATCTCAAGATAATATTAATTACAATTACATTATAGAAACCTAAAGGTTCAATTATTTGTGTTCTTAATATCTTTTTTGGGGGTGAATTTATTCTTCGGAACGAGTTCGTTTTCTTTAAAGGTAAGTTGATACTGGGACTCTGAATTTTTGAAACCATTATATATAACCCATAGCTGAATGAAATTTGACTGACTCCAAACAAGTCTAGGCACAGAATTCATTTCGTTTCCGGTTTCTTAGATCAAATATATTATGAGAAAGGTTCTCTTTTATCTCTCTCAAGGGAGGATGGGAGAAAAGGTTGCATGTTTTTACCAGAGGGAAGTATAATGCTTCTTGAGAGTTTGGATTCTACTGTGCCTCTTTTTCATGATATGACATTTTGTATTTCATTTAGTTGAATTGAAAAAAATACATACATACTAAAAAATGTCTTGAATAATTTGTAATACTCCAGTAAAAGTTTTTTCCTTTTAAGAGTTATTTATTAATTTATTTACAATGGATGAATAGGAAAAACTATGAATACATATGGTATCGTTGTTCTTGTACTAAAATATACTGTCTTATCTAAAGTTAATTAGATTTTTCTTTATTCTTTAGACGGCTGTTTATCATGTGTGCTAGCTGTATTTTTCTCAGTGCTATTTTCAATTGTACCATCCGTCTTACTCTTCTCTATTTCAGCTAATTCCCATTTAAGTCTCTCTGCAGCTCTATATATCTTACTCTGAAGATAAAAGCTTCCACCTTTTTCCTTATCATTAATATTAAATAAGTAATCAAACCTATTATTAATCTTCTCAAGATTTAAATATTCATCAGGCTTGTTTTCAATATTTAAAATCTTACAACTTTCATCTAAGGTAATTCCACCATATTCCTCCTTGAGGGAAACTCCCCTTCTTCCTCTATTTATTTCATTAGCACCTTGCTTCACTGATTGCTGAGCTGCTTGTCTATAGGCTTCACCAAATGCTTTACCAAAGATTTGTGCACCTGTAATTATCACTTGAACAAACGCCCTATGAGCCATTTAGAATATTGTTATAGATATAGATATATATATATATATCTTTCACTTTATTTATTACCTCAAATATCACAGAAAATGTAGCTATTTCAACATGATCTAACTATCTTGCTTACGGCTTAAGAAAATTCAAAATAAATGAAGCATTCTGAGAAACCGGCTAAGAAAATTAAAAGCAAATTATGATTAAATCATATTAAACCGGGTAATGAATACCGCATACTAACTCACGTCATCTAGGCACATATACATATCAAGTAGACCACATTATACTGACCACTGCAAGTTCCAAGATATATGAAAGATTAGGTAAAAAGGCAGTCAAAAATAAATGGACGAGTCCGGAATCGAACCGAAGACCTCTCCCATGCTAAGGGAGCGCGCTACCAACTACGCCACACGCCCATAATTATTAATAATTTGTAATAGGTAACTATAGGTAACAGATGCAATGATTGACGTAGGTGTAGATCTAGTTCTGAGGTATTAGTACTTGAGCAACTAATATAGGATAACTAGAAGATGGTTTAGATTACTCGTGATATGTAGGTTACTTGTTCTATATATATAACTAAATATAAATATGAATATCGAGAAGAGAAAGATATAAAATAATCTTGGAATCTGGTGAGTTTTTATATCTTTTGAATATTGGAATTTGTTCTAGAATCATTGTAGATATTTGTCAGCAAGGGGCTTGGTTGTATTATTAATTTCTTAGTCAAAATTAGTTCTTCGTAGTCGGGGCATCTTATTACAAATTTACTTAAAATCAAAGCCTGTGATATTATGGTAAACATGACACGTGAATCAAATTTTACTGGTGAATGTACTCATTATAATGACCAATAAATCTTCAAGTTAAATTAAAAATATGTTCTATAAAAGATAATTTTTCTGTTTGTATAATATGTATTGTCAAATGAATATTAATCCCGTCCGTGCTTCCACTGCCAATAAAATAATAGCCTGTGTGATGTTCAACTTATTGGAGACCTGTGGAATCAGAGATGTTATTGGTCATATTTTAGACTTTTCAACTGATCGTTTTCTTTAAACTATACAAACTATAAATATAAAGAAATATATAATATTATCTTCAAGTATCTTAACTTTGAAAATTTTCATCTCATCGATTAACGAATATCTTCGTCTACAACGAGGAGACCTGGTATTAAAGTAATACTAAAAATGTGCTTTTAATATAGTAATATGTGCACATATTCCAACATATTAATACTAAAAAGACTATGTTAAAATCCATTGGCAGCAATAAACCTATTGCTCATGATGAAGAAACCTAATCTAAGTGCCTAGTCTTTAACTGCTCTCTCAAAGATGAACGTTCATTTTTCTGTTTCTCCTAAAAGGAAATTGATCGTCAGGCAGTGCTCGAACTATTATTTATCTGCTTAATTGTCAATCCAACTACAGAATCATTATCATATTGGAATAATACAAAGCTACTAAAATGGAATAAAAATTACTGAAAGGATAGTCAATTAATTAAATAAGGAAAGTTGACATTTATCCAAGTCAAGTTAAGTAGAAGTGGTATATTCACTACCCAAAATTGAATTTGGGAGAATTTACTTGAATATATTCATGAACAATAGGTTTATCGCTGTGAATAGATTCTAACATTTGTCTTTTCTTTTTAGTAATAATAATTCTATATTATAATTGTCTGCTTGTCTTTCTGAGGACAGAAGTAACAAGACATGAAAAATATACATTTTTACACAATTATATCTTCTTGCTTTATATACTCTTTCCATTTAGATGTTCTAATACACTATAATTTTCCTTGCACTTCTACTCCTAATATTTTATGTCGTCTCAAACTTTTTATTGTATAATTTCCTCAGTATTGATTACTTGTATAATCCTTTGGTTAATTTAGTGAGTGTAAGTGTCACAATATTATATTGTTCCAACATATATATTAAAACATCATGCTATGCATGTATAATACTATAATTTTACATTAAGGAGCGATGCTAACCACTAAAATTGGTAATGCGCAATAAATCTGTTCTTCGTTAACCACATATAAGACGACTGCTAACATATATGCATAACTTGTAGAAGCAAGATTGTAAATCTATAACCGATATATAAAACTCTTTTTGGCCCATGTTATACTTCTTATATGTTCTTGTTCACTATTTTTTTCATGTATTTACGCTTCTTCCTAATTATTTATGATGTATCTACAATTATTATTCTTGAAGAACTTTTAGTGTTTATTTTTAACTGAATTTTTAAATACTCTCACTAATATAAATATTATAATTAAAGCTGATGTGTCTTAAAAAAATAAAGTTATTCGATGGCTTTTATTGTTGATCTAAATTTAAAAGTAAAGAATTCTTTTAACAAATTTGCATGTAAGATAAGCCAGTAATAAAGTCACAATTTAAAAAAATAAATTTGTCTTATCTTTTAAAATTTTTATTAAGGTAAAACCTACTAAAGATCTTTATTATGCACAAAAAAAAGGTTTATTAATTACCTTGATATTCTCTAATAGGTTTGGTTCTTGTGTTGGATTAATTATGTGCTTCATCATATAATTACTTCCTTTTTTTGTTCTCTTCTGATCATAAATGATTACTTTCTTCATCATTTCAAGTATGGTATATTTATAAACATCAAAATAAGCATAGGAAATCAATAAGAAAACGTAAATATATTTTATCTCTTCTTCGTCACCACAATCATCTGGGTGCTGATCTTTTAATTATAACCATTAATTTATAGATCGTTTTCGAATACATTTTTCATTGGGTTCATCTATTCAAAAATTATATTATTTATATGTCTTGCAACTTTCAGAAAATGTGGGGAAACAATTGATTTATTGAAAAAAAAACATTATTGAAAGTACTATTTGATAAAAAAAGAATAATTCTAGACGGATATATAATTAAATAATATTGAATTAACTATTTCAAAGTTTTTTTAAAATTATCAACTAGCTCTTTAACTTTCGATAAATTGCATTCCATATTTCTGTCCTCTCTACAACCACATGGTTGCTCACTGTAAATTTTGTCTACAGCTCTAAGCAACCAGCATGTATCCATGTTGTCTAAACTTTTAAACATACGATCTAAATCTCCTTTATCTGTAATATTTTTAAAACGACATATAGGATGTCTTAAATCCCATTGCCAATCGATCAACAATTCTTCACCTTCTGATATGTCTCTTATTGCAGTAATTACAAATCTTGTTTCATTGTTTAAAGTGGATAATTTGATGGTTTTCAACTCTACATTTGGATGACAACTTTTCCTAATACTATGAATAGGATTGCTTTCATATTTGAGATCTCTAGCATCTATAAATATTGGCCAATTAGGATGGAACAGAACTTTTGGGTTGGAAATACCCAATATTCTAAACTCATTTAAAGGATTAGATATATAATTGCTTTTAAAGTCAATTACTCCGGGGAATTCGACTAGATAAGAACCTTTTTCTAGTGATTTATTAACAAATACTCCTTTTAACTTTTTTTCAGGTTTCTCATTTGGATTTATGAGTTTTATTTCAAAATTTTGCTTTGTACATTTTAAATCATGATTCAATGGAATAACCCAATCATCATTGTTGTGGTCATCAATAAAAGATTTCACATATTTATCTTTATACGAGTTAATTTCGCCGTAAATTTCACCACTTGTAGTAGTGGCCTTATTGTTAGATGCTTTATTAGTATTGTTTTGAATATTATTATTAATGTTGGTGGTATAATTATTTATAACAGAGTTTTGTAAATTTTTGTGAATTTTTATTTGGATATTAAGATCTACATTCTTCTTGTTTCTTTTATTATTTTTTACTTTATTCAAGTTCTTTTTTGTAATCTTGTAATTATTGATAGATAATTCTGGATAACAAACATTACAGTAAAACTTAATTGGAAGTAGTTCTAATTTATTTTTCAATCCAAAACATTTTAAATGTTGCAATCTGTTACAATAGTTACATTGTATTAAATTATTAGTACTCGTGTGACTATCATTATTGTTTACCAAACCCTTAAAACCACACCTACAACTAATAATACTTGATTTCTTGTCCACAATATAATCTTTATCAGATTTGATAAAATCGACTAGAGAACTATTTGTAGTATTCCTATCAAATACATTACCCATAGCTGACTTTAATGGAATCGGTTTTGTAACTGCCAATGATAATGCAGCTGCAGCAAAAAAGCCCTTTGTGTTACTATTAGTCTTCATATCAGAATCATGCTGTCTTGATGAAGTAGAAGTAGATGTAGACCCAGAAGAAGGAGAAGAATGTGGTTCTTTCTTTTCATCATTATGAATTTCATCGCTATTCTCTGATTGAGCTAGTAAAATAATAGATGCAGGTCCTGGAGACACTAGCGGATTAAATAAATTATCATCTTCCGTTTGTTTATGTTGATTTTGAATTTGTTCTCGTACTTTTAAGAGTTTGTTCTGAGATGAGTCTGAATCTTTCATAGGGTACGATAAAGTATTCACAAAGTAATAAATTTGGATTTGTATTTTTTTTTAGGATATTAAATATAAAGATACTTTTGAAACGAATAAAGTAGTTGAGAAATGATGAGAACAAACTTTGAAAAGTTATTTAAATATATATTAGTTTTTAAAGCGGTATTAGAGTTTTATGACCAAAGAGAAAACAGAAGCAAAAAGAGAAGACGTAGGATGGAGTTGAAGAAATGTTCTAAATAAAAAACGAGCTCTTTAACCAAACTTGAATTACTGTCAATATTTCTCCTTCTAGTATTACTCGTTTTAGTTCAAAATTACTTTTATGAGCCAATCGAGATTCGTAGAAAACTTTTCAGTTTCCGCTTCTTTGTCGCAAATAAAAAAAAATAATGCGATCTACGAAAGAACGAGATACCTCACTCTCAGAAACTACCGTACGAATAGCCAGATCTGAGGACTAAAAAAAATGCTTGCGCGTTTCTCAGAAATTGTCGTGGAAAGACAACCTATGACGTGAAAACATTTGTGCGGGAGTGTATGTGAAAGATCGTATCAGAGATCTGAAATAAAAGTTCCCCTAAAAAAAATAGGCACATCAATATTTCCGTACACAAAATTGAACGAGATGCGACTTTTATGTAATCTCTAGAAGGACAGCCAGAAAATAAGTCATGGGGTCACGGCGTTGTGCTCAAGAGAAATACAGATACAACGGATTGTTAGAGGGTTTCTAGATACTTTTTTTCCTTGCCGTAGGGTTTTTTATGGCGAGTTAAACGGATGGTTCTTGTTGAGTTACCACTCGAATTAAACATATTAGTCGTTTATATACTGGACTCCTGCATTAACTTGCCTTTTGGAAGCAATTTAGCTGCTTGTTACCGTTTAGAGAATTCTTTCGTTCCAACCTAGGCTACAGTATAGTATATTTCCTTTCAAGGAAGTGATGCGATGCCATAAATTTTCAGTTTTGTTTTTCACACATGCTTGTTCATACATGAATGGATAAACGCAATATTAAGTTATATTTTTATATAATAGAGCTAAAAAGTAATATTACTAAATAAGTTATTTGGCTCTGTAATAGGAGCAAATGAGCTAAGATTTGAAAAGCTATTGTCTTTATGATTATCTGTGCTAGTGGATTCAAAAATGACTTTATCTTTAGAATAATTCTTGTCATTGAATAGTAAAATTCTAGGCCTTGTATTTTGTTGTTTTGGAATTGGATTCAAAGTTTCATCTATTAAGTGCTTGTAATAAAAGCTATTATTGAGGGAAAGATTACGATTTATATCATTTTCTTGATGCTGATATAATCCTCTTACATTAATTGCTTCATTGGGTTGTGTAACATAATTAAAATCTCCGAAAAAGCCATTTTCACTAATATTATTCTTTTCTGTGCTATGAGGATAAGATTCTAGGATAAATTTATTAGTATTTTTCATAAACGAAGTTTCAACAAAACTCGTGTCAAAGATATCTTTGTTATCCCTATCAAGAAATGCAATGTCATTATCAACATATTTCTTTAAATCTTTTGTTGACAAAGAAAGTTCGGGAAGTTCTTTTGGAGTTCTATAGAATAGCAAACTCTTTTCAATTTCTTTCGATAGATCATCATTATCTTCATTAATATCGTCTTCGTCATCAGTGTAGGAATAGCTTGATTCAGTTTCAATTATCTCATCTATGTCTTCATTCTCAATAGAACTAGAGTGCAAAGGTTCATCCTCCAGCTCCTCCTCCTCATTACCAATGATGTTGTTCCCATCAAGGCTCTCTTGAAGAAACTCATAAATGGAAACTTTTTTCTCTTCCTTTCGTTGTGGCCTTATATTTGATATTTCAATATTTTTGACATTATCTTGGAAGTCATTAGTATTTTCATTTGCTGAAAATACTAATTGTTGACTAGTCAAATTGGTTGAATTAATTCCAGCAAACATCGATGCTTGTTCCGCGTTTGTCTTTTCATTGTAATTTTCAGAATCATTTGTTTCTAAAATAGTTTCTTTGAAAAAGGGTAATCTTGCTAGTTCATTTGCTGTCGCTCTTTTACTTGGATCCCATTTTAAACATTTATTAATTATTTCAACTAAGTCAGTTAATTGTGGGCTTGGTAAAAGATTATTTAATGAAGTACCTTCGATATATGGGAATTTCAAGTTTAAATTTTCAGCTAATTGTTTAGACACTTCCCAATATCCACCATGTGGAATATAATTATGTGTGAAGTGTTCTGGTAATTTATGTGGGGTTCCAAGAACCTGTAATATTTTCCAAACTTGGTCAATTTCATTAGAACCAGGAAATAAAGGCTTGAAAAGAGTCACTTCGGCGGCAACGCAACCAAAGGCCCATATATCTAATGGTTTGGAATAATATTTATTTCTCAGTAATATTTCTGGAGATCTGTACCAACGAGTAGAAACATATTCGGTAAAGGAGTTCTTATTATTGACGCTTCTTGCAAGACCAAAATCTGCGAGTTTGACAACATAATTATCTTGATATAAACCCTTCGCTAACCATTCTTTCTCAAAATATCTAGTACTTGGAGATACTAAAATATTTTCAGGCTTGATATCTCTATGGTAAAAATTCTCATGATGGATATGTTTGATACCAGCCAAGATCTGAGCCAAGATTGATTTAAGAGAAGGAATTGAAAAAAATCTCCTTCTTCTATATTTCATCATCTGATAGAGATTTTGTTCCATACATTCCATGACAATATGTAATTGATAATTTTGATCATCAATAAACATTTCATAAATTTGTACTAGATGTTTATTAGTTGATACGGAAAGTATAAACTTGATTTCTCTTACTCTAGTATAATCATGCAATGTTTGTAATTTTGTCATCATTGTCTTGATGGCGACCAATTTTTCATTCTTAGTGGAACATTTTGAAACCTTACCATCAGTATGTTGGTTTAACAAAGTGTTCTTAACTAGATGGGATTCATTCTTGTACAAACTATTTAAATCAAAACATGTTTTAGCTAGAGTTACTGAACCAAATGAACCATTTCCGAGTTCTTCAATAAGTTGGTAACGACTTTCAATATTTTTCAAAGGAATAAACCTAGGTGGTGTATTAACATCTGGTGGTATCTCAGCTTCATGTGAATCAAAAATATCTTGATTAACAGTTTCATGATTATATATAGTTGAGTGATTGCGTTTAATCTCCAACATTTGAGTGGAATATAGGGTAGAAATAAGCGTTTCGTCTGTACAGATAAAACTCAAACTCAGATCTACCAACAACTAAACAACCAACTTAGTAATAATATTTTGAAAATTATTATTACTTATATATAGTATATGAATCTTCTTTTGAAAGAGCGACTATCCAAGTACCCCTTCAAAATAAGAGAAAGAATGAGAAGATAAATATCTTAGATTAAATTCCTTCTCTTTACTTCCCTCTGAAATGAAAACTACTTTTCCCCAATAATTTCTTTCTTCTATTCCGTACCAAGTATTTCCTTCCATTTTTGATCTCTAACCTCCTTCAAGTTCTGATCTAAAATTACACAAAAATGCGCAATTAGCCGCCCAGCTCTGACAGGCGAATCAGCAGTAAGAAATCATTCCCGTATATTTCATACGGCACAACGTATCAAGTGATTTCAAGCCCAATGGCTTCCTTCTTACAGTTCTAAAGAAGCCAAACCTGAAAGTTCTTCTAATCGTGGATATATAGATACACATATATATATGTCATAAACAGGAACATCTGTTTCCCCCTTAATTTTGCATGAAATACTGTAGTATATTACCGAAAAAGATCACTTCTAACTCACACATTCTCCTATTGTACTATAAACCTTTCACAACATGTCGTATTTTTCATTGAGCCAATAAAAGAAATCAACTATTTGTATGTACTACCATTATATGTTTACGTGCATGTATCCTTTTATTATTCACTGAAGTTTCCATTAGTTCTTCCATTTCTCTGGATATTCTCGGATTAACTCTCACAATAGACCGGAAAAATTATACGCGTCGCCATTACGTATTTTGACGAATTTAGATCTCAAAATGACAAATATTCCGGTATGTGAAAGCTTTTTTTGTTCAGTTGACATACTCGATGTTTTCAATACTTTCTAGACATCCCAAATTTCTAATCATTTAAAAGCTGAAATACAATTATTCAATTGCTGTATATCCTCATCTTGCTCATTTTTTAATTTATATTAAAAACTAGAACATATCTTGAATAGTTCTTATTACATCTAGATAAAGTAACCGCATACACTCTCTTTATAGTAGGTACATTTATCGAGTAAAATATACATTCAACTTACACAGTTGCTGGAAGGTTTAAGAAATTAACTTAAAAGAAACGAAAAAAATTAATTTGGAATGCCATCTAGTACTGAGCAACCAAATTTGAAAGGTAAAAATGTAAGGTTCATCGGAACTACTCTTACGCCGTCTGATTCTCAAACTGAAGAAACAGAGGCATCATACCGTAACAATTCTGAAATTGATCCTAATAAATTGGATTCTCCAAGTTTTTCAATTTCTGACATAAACAATGATGATTTTAATATATCAGTGATCAGTAAGGTTTCAGAAGGTATGAGAAGTACAATTGCAGATTCAGAAGACGACCAGAACTTTGTATCCAAATTCATTGACTCTTTCAAAGGTTCAGGATTAGCTCCAGGATTTTTAAGCTCTAACTCAAATTCTAAGGAAAAGGATATTGAGAAAGGTGATGAGAACGATAATAACATACCGTTAGCTGATTTCACTGAAACAGCTAAGAACATTATTGGTACTCATTCTACAACTAATCCTCAATTAATTGAGGAAAGGCTGAACAAAAAAGACTCGTATGCTGATTCTAGCTCATCTTTTACAGACTCTGCGAGGTCTACTGTAAATGAAGCTAATGATGATTTCTTCGCTGCACCGGTAGACCACTTTGATGACAATAATGGTCTTAACTCGGATAATGAATCTGATGAAGTAGATCCGTTCATGGAAGAAACAGCATATGTGTCAGCTCCATCACAAGTTAGAGGAGGTGTTTTAGGTTCATTGCTAAAATTATATAAGAATGTTGAAGAAACTGATTCTTCAACCCTTAATTCTTTCTCTGATGCTGAAGCTCCTATGTTATCCAAATTAAACTCTGAGCAAAACTTAAAGCAAACAACTTCAAAGCAATACAAGAGAAAACTAAAAGTTAAAAGATTCAAGAAAAAAATTGCTACTGAGGCAAAGATTACTATTCACATTGCTGATTTATTACAGAGACAAAGATTTATACTCAGAATGTGTAAAGCATTAATGTTATATGGTGCACCAACACATAGATTAGAAGAATATATGATCATGACCTCCAGAGTTTTGGAAATAGACGGCCAGTTTTTATATATACCTGGTTGTATGATTGTTTCATTTGGTGATTCCACAACAAGAACTTCAGAAGTTCAACTAGTTAGATGTGCTCAAGGTCTAAACTTATGGAAATTACATCAAGTTCATTGTATTTACAAAGAAGTTGTGCATGATAGAATGAGTGCTGATGAGGGTAATATCGAAATCGATAAAATTTTAAATGACAACAATTTATACCCAGCATGGATTTGTGTATTGCTTTATGGTTTTTGCTCAGCGATGGTGACTCCATACGCTTTCGGTGGGGATTGGGTTAACTTAGCTATTTCTTTTTTCATGGGGTCCTGTATCGGCTCTTTGCAGTTTATTGTTTCTCAGAAATCACATTTATACTCAAACGTTTTCGAAATTACTGCTTCTATTGTAGTTAGTTTCTGTGGAAGAGCATTTGGATCCATCCCAAATTCTAAAATATGTTTTGGAGCGGTAGCTCAAGGTTCATTAGCTCTTATCTTACCTGGATACATCATTCTATGTGGATCTTTGGAGTTACAGAGCAGAAACTTGGTTGCAGGGTCTGTTAGAATGTTTTATGCCATTATATATTCCTTATTCTTGGGTTTTGGAATAACCTTAGGTGCAGCATTATTCGGATGGATGTATGGGGGAGCATCCAATGAGGCAAGTTGCCCTAATGTTATATCTCCTTGGTTCAGATTTCTGTTTGTTCCAGCATTTACAATCGGTATAGCTTTAATCAATCAAGCTTCCTGGACTCAGTTACCCACAATGGTGTTCATATCAGGGGCGGGTTATGTGGTTACTTATTTTGCTGGAATTCATTTCTCCAATTCAACTGAGTTTACAGCAGCATTAGCAGCATTTATTATTGGTGTTTTAGGAAACTTATATTCACGACTATGGGGAGGTTTAGCAGTCTCTGCAATGCTACCAGCAATTTTTGTTCAAGTCCCTTCGGGAGTAGCTTCACAGAGTTCATTGCTATCCGGAATTCAAAGTGCAAACCAAATTGTCAACCAAAACGATACATCTGCATCTTCGAATCCAGTCGATCCTGCAACATCCATGGCCTTTGGTATAACGATGATTGAAGTGTCGATTGGTATTTCTGTAGGACTGTTTGCCTCATCTTTGATAGTATATCCATTTGGTAAAAAGAAAACTGGGCTTTTCAGTTTGTGAACTACCTTTAGATTCCTTATCAAACTATACTGTTTCTATATATTTCAGTCTTAACTAGTTTATATTAAGTATCATATAATTCTTAAATATACATTGAAAGACTGTCTGGGTGGAAAAATGACCCGAATAGAAAATTTTTCAATCTTGAAAAATTCAGTTATACTCGATGAGCTTCAAATATTAATATAGCTATCTAATCAGAAACCTTTCCCTTTTGATTATTTTGCTTTTTACCAGTATCCAACTATCACACAGACTGATTAGCAGTATGTCGTCTTTAAGTGAACAGCTGGCTCAAGTTGCTTCCAACAATTCGACCGTTGCTTTGGATAGAAAGAGAAGACAAAAGCTGCACTCAGCTTCTCTGATCTATAATTTGAAAACAGCTTCAACTCAAGATTATGATGTCATATTTGAAAGTGCTGTCAACGCTTTAGACGAACTTACTCAGATAGAACCTAAGTTTGAAATCTTCAAGAAAACGCTATTTTCTGAGACATCCATTTCCATTGACAGGAACGTTCAAACAAAGGAAGAAATCAAAGATTTGGACAATGCTATTAACGCATATTTGTTATTAGTGTCTTCTAAGTGGCACTTGGCTCCAACTTTGTATGCTACCGAATGGTTGGTCCGTAGATTTCAAATACATATCCTTAACAGTGAAATATTCATATTATCTACCTTAAATTACTACCAAAGTCCTATTTTCTATAGAATTTTGAACATAGTTAAGCTTCCACCTCTTTTCAATCCTTTAAGTAACTTTATTAGAAAAGAGCAGAGTCCAACGAATTTAACTATTATTAAGTTATTTAATGATGCGGGGTTCTTAAAGCTATATATTGAATATTTGAGCAAATGCATAAAACAAAAAGCCACATATACCAATCAATTACTTTTTATTACATGCAGTTTTATCAATTTAATTGCTTTCAATTCCAATAACGAGGAAAAATTGAATCAATTAGTACCATTATTACTCGAAATCTCAGCAAAACTGCTTGGATCTGCTTCCGTAGATTGTCAAATTGCTGCTCACACCATCTTAGTTGTATTTGCAACTGCCCTTTCTTTAAAAAAGACTATTATTTTAGCAGCTGTTGAAACGATATTGTCTAATTTAACTGCTAAGAAGGCAAAGAAATCTGGTTTAATTGCCATTTTTAAGCTTTTTCAAACTTTGAAGGGAAATGGAAATATTGATCAACTACCTGCTAAGCTATATAACTTATTCCAATCAAGATATAATACAGACTCCATTTTAGAAGTCGTTGCTGAAAATAAAAATCTAATGAATGACAAGTTTATCACTTCATATATTAGAGCCATCGCAAGATACGATCATTCCAAATTATCTGATTGTGTTGCGTTATTAGAAAAGGTAAAAATAGAAAAGTACGAAAGTAGGGCTATTATTACTGATTTAATCCATTTATCAGAAGTTATTGAAGATAAGGCTAAACTAATTGATGTATTCGAATATACAATCAAGAAGAATGAAAGGTTAGTTTTAAATTGTTTGAGCTCCCTAAACATTACACCAGAAATTTTTGAAATCAGATTAACCACCTCATTATTCTCTTCTGTAAATGATGATTCTGCTCTCTTAAAAAATATAGACAGCGAAAAGGTTATCGGCCAACAACAGAAGGTGCCATCATTCAAGGAATTTTTAGATAAAAACTCACAATCCATTTATAATAAAGATTCCTCATTATTAGCTGAAACTGACGAGGCTTTTAATAAACTGCTATCACTTTTCATTGAAGGTGTTGGTAAAAACTATCAAGCTGGACTATTTTTAAGCTCCTTTTTAACTACTCTGGAAGCTAGGGTTACCTTTTTAAGTCGTGTTATTATCTCTCCAACAGCTCCTACTGCTTTGAGAATTCTTGCTCTTCAAAATATCTCAAAATATCTCAATAATATTGACTCAGGATCTAACGTTTTTACTTTAGTGCCATGTTTGATATGTGCTCTGAATGATATTTCGAAGAACGTTAGAATTGCTGCAAAGAAAGTTTTAACTCAAATATCTAAGCGAGAATTCACTAAGCATTACTTTTTAGCAGATAAAATATATGGTGACAATCTTTCACTACCTATGCTAAATCCAAAAGATGGAGAAGTATGGTTGAAGAGATTCCTAGAAGAATATATGGTGGACAATCAAGACATGTCTCGCACCTTTATCCCAAAGAAGAACGAAAAGGTATACCTATTATTCTGGGCTAACCAAGCTCTTTATCATCCATTAGCTCATGCTAAAATAATTTTATTGGACATCTTAGGAAAACACACTTCCGCTAACTCATACATTTCATTATTTGAATCATTTCTGTCCAGTTATTTAACCGAGAGAAGTCAATGGGAATTTAAATGTAAGAAGAACAAGACTAATTTTCTTTTATTTGAAAAGCAAATTGTAGGACTACTATCACTAAAGGAAAAGCACGAATTTGCCATCCAATTTATTATTGATAGTTTAGCTTCTGAACATGAACAGTTATCATCCTTGGTTGCCGAACGTTTAATTACTATTTTCCCTTCATTAAAATTCACTCACAAGTTGAATATTGCACAAAGTATTATAAGTGGTACTGCAACAAATGAACCAACCTACGACTCCATTGGAACTTTACAATCATTGAATTTTGATGCAGAATTATTCCATTCGATTTTAACTCAAAATAAAATCAATACAGATTCAGAAACTACCGATCTTTCTAAAAGAAGAAAGAGAAGATCTTCATCTAATAAAGCTGCCTTCCAAAAAGAAGAAATCTCTCAATTGGCAGAAGTGCATTTAGGAAAGCTTACTGTAATTCTGGAAGCTCTCGACAAGAATACTTCTAAGAGTTCTGCTGTTTTATTATCAACTTTATTTGCCTTACTTTCTGACTTGGAGACATTGGATCAAGAAGGTAGCTTACCAGTTTTATATTGTCAAGAAACCTTAACATCATGCATGCTAAATAGTATTGACTCTTTAAAGAAACAAGGAATTACAGAGTTGAAGAATATTCGTGCTGATATCTTAGTGTCTGCGATTAGAAATTCCTCTTCTCCCCAACTTCAGAATAAACTATTACTTATTGTTGGTGCTTTAACTACTTTAAGTCCTGAAATTATACTTCATTCTGTTATGCCGATATTCACCTTTATGGGAGCTCATAGTATCCGCCAAGATGATGCCTTTACAACTCAAGTTGTTGAAAGGACTATTTTGACAGTCGTCCCCGCATTACTAGGAAATAATAAAGAACGAGAGAGTGATGAAATAGAATTTCTTTTGATGAGTTTCACCACGGCCTTACAACATGTACCAAAGCATAGACGTGTTAGACTATTTGCCACCTTAATCAAGGCCGTTGGTGCTTCTAAGTCGCTTGGTTCATTCACATATTTGCTTGTTCAACAATATTCCACATATATGACAAACTTCAAGCTTGGTGAAGCGAAAGACTTAGTTGAATTTGCTAAATTGCTACAAAGCAATTTTAACGTCTTAGAGCAACTGTCAGGTTTAAGCGATTATCTGAAGATTGTTAAGGAACTTAACATAGCTATTGAAGACGAAGAAAAAATGAACAAGTTGAGGACGCAACCCTTATTTAGTAACGGTGTTTTGAACTTCTCCCGCATATCTCTCTTAAATATAATTAATAGAGGTTTCATTTTCATCAATAAGGTTGTTCGTGATAATGACATCAATTACCAAACATCCACGGGCAGTCTTAAATTAGGTGTCTATTCAGTACTTTCTGATACAATTGCTGACATTAACTTTACAACCGAGGTAAGAATTGCATTCAAGGATGTTTTAGAATCAACATTGAATTTTATTACTACCTCTGCTTTCAACTTTGATATCTCATCACCATCTGGTAATGAAGATGAAACCATATCTTCCAATGAGGTCAAGGAATCTTTATTTCAGTTATTACACACTATTTTGGATATCCTTCCAATCAAAGATTTTATTGAAGCTATTTTACCATTATTATCAGAAAATGATAATTCTGATATTAAATATCACTTAGGGTTGGTAATCGGATCACGTTTTGAGGCTGAATCTATAGAAGTAGCTTCTGTAGCAGAGAAGGTAATGACTATATTAATAAATAGAATACCTGAAGAAAGGACATCAACGAGTATATCTCAAGTATTTTTAAACACATTAGCTGCGTTGATTGGTAAGTTTGGTTTTAAATCAAATTCAACATTAATTAGCAAAGCTCTTTCTTTGTCCACTGAAGGGATAGTTTCCAGTGAAACTGAAATTGTTATCTCATCAATTGCTGTCGCTTCAAACTGTATTCAAATTTTAGGTGTTAAGTCCATTGCATTTTATGCCAAAATTTTGAAATCATCTGTTACAATTTTCAACAGTAGTGTGTCTCAAAATGAGGAGCCTTTAAGAAATCAATTACAAACTTCAATTCTATTGCTATTGGCCGCCATGATCAAATCTATTCCAAGCTTCTTAACTTCAAACTTAATGGATGTTCTGAATGTTATTTTCTTTTCAGATGAAGTTGAAATATCTACTCGTCTTTCTGTAATTGAATTGTTAACTACCAATATTGATCATAAAGAAATATTGAAAACATTATTGAAGATTTGGACCTCCAAAGTTTGTCAAAGTAAAGACTCTGTCAGTATATCTTTATTCCTCAGTTCTTTGGAGGGTACTATTGATGCTATCGAGAAGAAGGATGCGATTTCCCAATCTCCTGTCTTTTTCAAGTTACTGTTGGTGTTATTTGAGTACAGATCTATTAGCGAGTTTGATAATAACACTATCAACCGTATCGAGGCTTCTGTTTATCAAATTGCCAACTCTTATGTTCTAAAAATGAATGATAAGGTTTTCAGACCTCTCTTTGTTCTCTTAATCAAGTGGGCTTTTGATGCTGAGGGTGTTGTCAATGAGAAGATTACTGAAATAGAAAGATTAACTGCATTCTTCAAGTTTTTCAATAGATTGCAAGAAAATTTGAAAGGTATAATAACTTCTTATTACACTTATCTACTCGAACCGGTCAATAACCTGTTGAAGAGATTTATTAATCATGATATAACTGATATTAATTTACAGCGTTTAGTATTGAACTCATTAGCGTCATCTTTCAGGTACGACAAGGATGAGTACTGGAATTCAACTTCAAGATTTGAACTATTATGTGAACCAATTGTTAATCAACTATCTGTAATTGAAAATGTTATTGGTAAATATTTGGTTAAAACTATCGGTTCGTTAGCTACTAATAATAATGGTGTTGAAGAACATAATCAAATAATGCACAAGTTGTTGGTTAATCACATGAAAGCGACTTGCTCTTCAACTGAGAAGTTATGGGCAGCAAGATCTGTCAAGCTAATTTACTCTAAGGTTGGTGAAAGTTGGTTATCATTATTACCACAACTAGTTCCAATTATTGCTGAATTATTGGAAGATGAAGATGAAGAAATAGAACATGAAGTTAGAACTGGATTGGTGAAGGTTGTCGAAAATGTTCTTGGTGAACCGTTTGACAGATACCTCGATTAATGTATAATATAACCATATTTAAAATATTTAAATAGACATAGCAATGCAATCAATGTATATATAGAATAAAACAAAAGCTACTATACAATATTCTCACTCCACTACAGCTTGTCTTTGCCTCGTAATTGGTATTTGCTAAAGGTCAATCAATAGCTTTCACTGTCATTGATTACCCGGATTGAAAGTTGCTTAGATATTTTTCACACAATTTTCGTTTGAGCAAGCCAAGAAAGTAATTTTTCCCGTTGAACTTAGTAATATGGACATGCCGAGAAGAAATCATAAACAAAAAATGATGGACTTTTATGAAATGGACAGGAATAAGAATATAGAATATCCTTTTAATGGTTTTTAATTTACTAGAAAATTTTGGTAAACCATCTCACTATTATATTACCGTTTTATAGAGAAATTCAGTGCTTTGGTAGTTTATATGCCCTACTGTGCCCGCAACTACAATGAATAGCGGGAAGTTGAATGATAAGAATGTTCTTTTGCCAATTATTAAACATGAAAATGCGCTGAAGGAGAATGGTGATCTTTCACCATCTAATCCTGTTACAGAAGTTACGTCCAATGACAATTTTCAAAATGAAACTTTAAAAGAAAATGAGAACAGAGAGACTGATACTTCGAAACTAGAATCAGAAGCTAGTAAATACCCATCGGTTTCCTCTTCTCCAAATTTAGATCAGATAAATGAAAATATCTCGAAAGACTCTAAGCTTAATTTTAGAAATACCACTGTATCAAATTCAACCGGTTTACCTGTTTGTAAAAACTGTTTGACATCAACTACCCCATTATGGAGAAGAGATGAGCACGGAGCAGTATTATGTAATGCGTGTGGACTATTCCTAAAGCTTCATGGAAGACCAAGGCCTATAAGTCTGAAGACTGACGTTATAAAATCTAGGAATCGAAAAGGTAATACAGTGGGTGAACCTCTACTAAATTTTGAAGCGCATACATCGAATTTAAACAAGACAAATAATGAGAAGAAGAGAAAATCGTTAAATCCAAATGAAAATATTATCAATATAAATACGACAAAGAAGCTAAAATCCAAAAGTCAACCTCCTATTACGTCTACTACTTTGCCTATACTTCTTTCAAAGGATTCATCCATGTCTTCAAAGACGGATGCTGCAGATCCAGCAATCTTTGAATTGAAAAGACTATCTAGTAATGAAAATGTACAGAAAAATTCTTCTATATCATATATGGGTGAAAGCAGGGATACAAGCAGAAACGGAAGTAATGTTGGCGTACAAATGCCAAATTCTTTAGTACCGAATAATTATCCTGCATTACCAGGTCTTTCCTCAATTTTGACAGATATTAATCAAAAAGAACCACCAAAACAGAATAATTTTTTGAATAATAGTAGTAAGATGAATCTATCTCAACCTGTTACTTCACATACATCTGGAATATCCTCCCCTGTTGCTGTTTCGAACAATGCTCCCTTATCACTTGCCTCTGTTAAAGATATGTTTAAGACGGATGCTTTCTGTCCAAGTCATCAAGACTCAAATATCAATGCGCCACCATCCCCTTCTCAACTGATAGAGCAAAAGAGGAAGGACACACACTCTCCACTTGTCTCAAATAAACCTCCTTCTAGTACAACCAAGAGACAGCTTCTTCCCAAGGGAGAGATAAATAATGAAAATACATCTTTGGAGAATGATATACGAAAGAACTCGATTGTTAAAGGGGAAATTTCGAATGTTCCGCTTTCTGTAACACTAAAGAATGAAGAAGAGATAATTAGGTTGAAGACTAGGATCAATGAATTAGAATTAGTCACTGACCTGTACAAACGTCATATTTTTGAACTAGATGATAAATGTCGGAGTTTGGAGAATCAACTATACGAACAGAACAAATAAATGATTACAATAAAAAACAACAACATTCATATTCCTATAATCGAGAATTATCCACTTTTAATCATGATTTTCAAGGCATATACGCATATAATTAAAACTAACAAATATTCAATGACAATTATAAATATTTAACTAACGTTTCATCTCAATTTATTCAGTTGTAGTTTCTTGGAAAACGTAGTAAATGCATTTAGAAAATATCGTATCAAAAAAAAAAAGGAAATACTATTAATGCTATTATAAAGATGCTTTTTGTCATTTCTCATAAGGAGCCTATTTACATTTAAGAATATTAGAATTTGAAGAAAAAGAGTAACAACAAAATGTACATATCTTACAACTCACTTTTATTAAGTCAAATCTTGTTGAACAGCCCATGTGTTGATGTCACCGTTGTTTCTACCTTCAACTGCAAACCCATTTTTGTATTTAATGTACTGAATAAGAGAATCATCAGAATCATCAGTATCGTGAGGCTTGAATTTATAATTTGTTCCTTTCTTCCTATCATAAATATTTGCAACGTCCTCATTAGTGGCAACAACAATGTTACTAGTATCGAAATCTAAAGATAATACAGGTGATTCGAATAATAATGAGTCAAATAAAGTACTAGTTCGAAGATCCCATATTCTTACAGATTTATCTAATGAACCAGATATAATACTTTCATTATCGAAATTTAATGTTGTTATGGGTCCAGTATGCCCTTCTAAAGTTCTAATTACTTCTCCACTTCTTAAATCCCAGAGTCGTATTAAACCATCTCTTGTTCCAGTAGCCAGTGCGACATCAAAACTTTTCAAAGTTCCAATAATTGCATTTGATTTTGAATCATAAGGTGATGATATATATGATTGAGATAGATCTTGTTTTATTAGTGACTGGAAATTGAAGTCTATAGTTTGTGTACATTTACCAGTTGCTAAATCCCAAGTTCTTACAGTTCGATCTTGAGAACCACTAACTAATTGATTATAATTTATTGATAATGCAGTAATTTCATCTATATGAGATTCAAATGTGTATATGCAAGGAGAAACAAATTCATCAGAAGATATTGTTTGTAGAGGGTTTAAATTCCATAATTTTAATGTAGTATCTTTACTACCTGAAATGATCATGTTATAATCAGTACCCATTTCTAAGCAGTTAATCATTTCAGTGTGGCCTTTCAGTTTAGTTATTTCTTTATTTTTAGATAAGTTCCATACTTTAATATCGATGTCATCAAATGCAGTGGTACAGAGAGTACCGAAGGGGATATCGAAATCAAGACAAGTGATTGAATTATTATGAGCATTGATAAAATTATTAATCTTTGTACCAATTTTATAAAATTGTTGTAATGTTGGTGGTGTCTTTTTAAATTTTTTATTTCTTGGTTGAAAGAATAATTGCAATGGGTTTTTAATCGTATGAGGCAAGTCAATTAAATCATCATTTGACATGATTGTATCTTCTGAGATAGAAGTTAGATTTGTTGGATTAAAGATATTTTTCAAATCATTTGAATCATGAGTTTCTGTATCAAGGCCATAATCTTGAAGAGTAGTTATTCTATCTCTTATAAGTTTTAAATTTTCTTCTAGTTGAAATTCATTATCTTCAAATTTTGCAATTTTATTAAATATGAAATCTCTTCTAAAGTTAAGTTTTTTAATTCTTAAATCTATATCGATTATTTCTTGAGATGCGATTTTTTTATTAATTTCCATAATATCTAAATTATCAATGAGATTATTTTCTAATTCTTTTAAAATGGACATGGAATAAGTTCTTTCAATGAAGTCCATATCTAAATCTAATAAAGAGGAAGGACCATCTTTAAAAGTGAGTCTGTTATTATTTGAATTTTTTTTCAATCCAGTATCTGGAGTCATAGAAGTTTGAAACCCTTGAAAAAGAGTTTGATCACTAATTTTTTTTATCTTTTCAGATTCATTTGATTCAAGTAATAATTTATCTTTATTCTTTTGATTATTTTCATATAGTAAATCATCATTTATATAACTTAAAACTTGGAAACTTGATCTCTTATTAGTAAAATTATTGGAGAAATAATTTTTACCATTCTTCGCATTATAAATATCTTGAAAGGAATCATTATTATTTTTCTTTTGAGTTATAAAGTTATCAGGAGATATAGAATTGAAATTCTCATTTGAAAGAGTTTTATTTAGTAATCTTTTATAGAAACTCTTTGAAGATAGAATATTTTCGGAATTGAATAAAGATGATGCAGTTATAGATAATGATCTCCCTAAGTTTAAAATAGGATCATTATCAGGCATAATTTATTGCTATTTTTTTTTTTGACACGCCAGGAGTAAATGGGGTATATTTTGATACTATTCTTTTGTTTCTTGTTAATACTTCTTAAATATTTCTGCTATAAAATCTCTAAATCTCTTAAAAAAAAAACTAATATTCTTATTTTTTTTCTTGTTAAAGGTACAAAAAAAAAAAAAAACAACATTAGGTGATGCCGATGATTGGATAGAATAACAATTAAACAATAAAATTTGTAATGTTGTCTTGTAAGTTTTTAGTGTATTGAAATGCTTTGAAATGTATATTGATTATTCAATTGGAGAAGTTCCATCTTTTGGAGTTTCGGTAGATTCTTCAACATCGATTTTCCTCTTTTTATTAGTTTGATCATCAGCTTCTTCTTCATCATCATCTTCTTCAGCTTCATCTTCTTCCTCGGCTTCATCCTCTAAATCTACTTCAGCGTCTTCATCTTCCTCCTCTCCCTCCTCCTCTTCCTCCTCCTCCTCTTCTTCTTCTTCTTCATCCTCGTCATCGTCTTCATCATCACCTTCTTCATCATCATCTTCTTCTTCTTCTTCTTCGATATCTGGTTGTTCAGGAGGATAAGGATTATCATCTTCATTATCCCATACTATATTAAATCTGGTGACTCTTGGTTTTTCAGCCAAGATATTTCTAACTATATGATCTACTTGAACCTTAGCAGGGGGGTTTTCCCTCAATTCCTCTGAATCATATTCATTATTAACATAATAACCTACTCTAACAAATTCTCTTCCATCGTAGGAACAACTTAAGAGTATAACAGTTACCGATACTAATTCACTTGCAGGTATAAGTTCAGCAGAAGGAGGATCCGCAGAAAACACGAATTTATTTATACCTACAGGCACAGGTCCTACTAAAATAGAGTCTAATTCTTGATCATGTTCTAAAGAACGAGAAGAACCTACATATGTTAATTTCCATTCCAAATCATGTTTCAATGATTCTAGACATTCAAAAGTAATTTCGAATTCATATGGATCAGCGAATTTAGCTGGATTATTGAGTACTTTAATACCTAGTAGTGATACAATTGACATCTCTTAATTAGTTGTGCTATGCTCAAGTGAACTGTCTATATGGTAACCCTCTTTTCCACCTTCTTAAGTCAATTGCATTCAATTCAATTCATTTCATTTTTCTTTCTCTATTGGAAAGAATGAAAAACCAAAAGTGACGCGTAAATTAAATCGAAAATAAAAGAAATGAAAAAGAAAAAGTTTACGCGTTGCATCACGTGCCCAATTTATCGCAAATTCCCAAAAACGGAAATTTACCCAAAAAGGAAATGCCGATGATTTTATTATAGAAAAGGGCCTAGATCTGCAGTTCCCAAAGAGGAAATTCGCCGTTTTCGGAAATTTGCAGATTTAGGATCGATCAGAAGTCTCGGCTTCCCACACAGAAAAAAGATACCTGAGATTGAAGTTTGGGTGGGTGAACTAGCGGTTTCTTTTTGGAGGTGGCAATGCTTCAAGAGCACTGTGGATGGTGATATATAAGAAGGGTGGCAACAATCTCCCCCGGTGTTGTTCTTGTTCTTGTTCTTGTTCTTGTTCTTGTTCTTGTTCTTGTGAATTGCACTATACTCTAAACCGTTCTTCTCTAAAGTACGCTATATCTCGAGCAATTTAGATAGTCCACTCATTATCCGCTAACCTTTTTGCCACTCGAAAAGTATATCCTTATTTCTATACTTGTCTCGTTCTCGATACCCGAACAGAAATCACTCCTTTCTCTTATACAAGCTACTGTGATTCAATAACTAATGAAGAACTCATTATTCCTTTTGCCGCTCATTTCTTCGGTCTTTGCTGCTCCGCTTCCACACGGTGAAAATGGTCACCATAGAGACCATAAGGCTAAGCGAGAGATTGTAACTGTAACTGAAAGAGTAGATATTAACGGTAACGTTATTATTCCTGCTGCTACCTCCAAGACTCTTATTCAACCATCTTCTGCATCTGCATCTGTATCTGTATCCGTTCAAGTTGCTAAGGCTACAGTATCTGCTACCGCTAGTAATGATATTTCTATTGATGGTGATCTTAGTGCTTTCTCTAATCCATCGGGAAAATTTGAAGATGGTACAATTAAATGTTCAGATTTCCCTTCTGGCCAAGGGGTTATCCCACTCTCATGGTTAGGTTTAAATGGTTGGTCTTCAATTTCTGATTCAAATGGTGATTCTGCAAATGATTGTTCTGATGGGAATTATTGTTCATATGCATGTCAAGCTGGTATGTCAAAGACTCAATGGCCTTCAAATCAACCAAGTGATGGTCAAACTGTTGGTGGATTATTATGTAAAGATGGTTATCTGTATCGTACTAATCAAGATAATGATTACCTTTGTCAATGGGATGTTCAATCTGCTTATGTAATTAATAATTCCGATAATGGTGACATTGCAATGTGTAGAACTGATTATCCAGGTTCTGAAAATATGGTCATTCCAACTTTAGTACAATCTGGTAATGATAATTCAAAACCATTATCCGTTGTCGATGAAGATTCTTTCTATAAATGGTTAAATTTAAAGACATCTACTCAATATTACGTTAATAACGCTGGTGTATCAGTCCAAGACGGTTGTATATGGGGGTCAGCTGATTCAAAAGTTGGTAACTGGGCTCCTTTAGTTGTTGGTGCTGGTTATACTAACGGTCTTACATATTTATCACTAATACCAAATCCAAATAATAATGATAAAGCTAATTTCAACGTTAGAATTGTAGCGGCCGATGATGATTCTTCTATTTCAGAGAATGATTGCTATTATGAAGACGGTTCTTTCTCAAGTGATAATGGGTGTACTGTTACTGTTAATTCAGGTTCTGCTAAATTAGAATTCTATTAGGAAAAAGAAAATGTTATTTTGCTAGTACCATTTTATTATAGTTCGTCATTGCTTTATCTTTATCTTTATTTATTCATTTTATGTATATATATATTAGTTACAATTATTTCTTTTGTATATGAAATTGAACACCCCATAATTCCTTCTTGACACCAAATAATCCACCTAATAGTCTATTTTCATTTAATTTACCCTTTGAAATCAATTTAAAACCTTTCTTTGACAAGATCTTCTTTAAAGTATCATCGAATGAAAATACTTCAATCAATAATTTCATTGATTTTTCAGTCTTCTTTTGTTTTATTGCTATCTTTTGAGTTCTAATCATTGACCAATCAATTAAATCTTCAAGAATACCACTCCTTATATATACTTTTCTGCAACCGAGACTGTTAATCGTCATCACTAATGAATCTAATGTCGATAATACATGATTCTCAGAAATTGTAACTAATGAAATTGGTGTGTTTCTATAAATTATAATATTTGTATTATCATCACCTTCAACTGGAATATCATTTTTCAAATTAATATTAAAGATTGTTTCACCATTATTTGAAACAATATGATCGATCTTTGATTTAAAATACGCATCAGATATACGAGATAGCAATGTAAAGATAAATGATGTTGCCATAATAGTGAAAATAATCGTAGAGATAAAATGTTTCTTATTCATTAAGAATAGATGATACGTAAATCCGGAAATTGAAGCAATTTTAAAATTCGATGGATATGATAATTTTGGTAATAAGATAATGAAAAAGAATAAAATAATTGAAAATATAATAATTGGGTGTACAATTAAATATTTATTTGCAATCGCTTGTTGTTGCTTCAAGAAATCAATTGATAAATTAAGAGAAGCTTGTGCTAGTTCAGGTTTCAAATTCGATTGAATAATAGTTGGAGGTGCATCCATATCCAACGGTTTATCCAAAGATGCATCAATCTGTTCCACTTTAGGGATGCCTACTTTCTGTTTTCTTTCGCTCATGAAGTTTGTGAATATAGTATATGTGCCTCCTTGTTTGCTTGTACTGTAAATAAAAAAGTCAGTATTCAATTCGAAATACAATTATCAGTTGTTAAAATACAATAAATCTGTCAAATTTCAATGAATATTTTTTACATATTGATTTGTGCTTATAAATTTGCTCAATGGAATTTTCCAATTGAAAAAATTGATTTAGGGCACGTGCACCTTATATTAGGGTTCAATGCATTAGGGCTAAAAACTAAATTAGGGCTAGGGCTAAATATTATATGAGTCATTCCTTTTCAGAAAAGTTTTTTTTACTCTTTTAAGAAATAGTTTCTTAATTGATAAAGTAATTCCATTTTGGGAAAGTGGTTCCTGTAGTTGACCCCACTTTGAGGTCTTTAAATATTTCTTTTTTTCCTTTTGGCGCGTCGATCATTTTTTGTATTTTTATTCATTTCTTCTACGATATTGAAGGCATTTTTTCATTCTCTGTTGCTAGAAAACAAAGAAAACAGTCATCATTTCAAGCATATCTGCCCTGTCATTGCACTTTGCACTTGTTGCGCCCTTATCTAGATCTGATATTTTCTTGTTTTGTTTTCTGCCCGGTTTACTGTGCGTGCCAATTTTTACATGTATATTAGTGCATCGTTTTATTTTAATTATATTAGATACGTATATTAAGTATATATTCTTGGCAAAAGAAGCAAAATTTATTGGAAACCCTCAAGCACAAGCACAGCTCACGCACAGCATAAACACAACATACACATAATAGAATGTCCAATTCATATCCTACACCTGAATCTATAGAACATTTTAATGAATTTCAAACTGGTACAGATAAATCTGCTTCAAGAGTAATAAAAGATATACTTGCTGGTACATCTGGTGGTATAGCACAAGTACTTGTCGGACAACCATTCGATACTACAAAAGTCAGATTACAAACATCATCTAAATCCACTACTACATTGGATGTCATTAAAAGATTAGTTAAAAATGAAGGTTTATTAGCATTTTATAAAGGTACATTAACGCCCTTAGTGGGGGTTGGTGCTTGTGTTTCAGTACAATTTGGTATAAATGAATATATGAAGAGATATTTTAGAGAAAGAAATCAAACGCAAACATTAAAATTGGGACAATATTATATATGTGGGTTAACTGGAGGTGTTATAAATTCATTCTTAGCGTCACCTATTGAACATGTAAGAATAAGATTACAAACGCAGAAGGGGAACGGATTAGAAAGAGAATTTAAAGGGCCTATTGACTGTTTCAAGAAACTAATAAATCAAAAGGGATTAATGAGAGGATTACCAATAATGATGATGAGAGCTGGACATGGATTAGGATGCTATTTTCTTGTTTATGAAGCTTTAATTGCAAATGAGATGAAGAAACATTCAATAGAGAGGAAAGATATCGCTGCTTATAAATTATGTAGTTTTGGAGCCATTGCTGGGACAACGTTATGGATTGCAATATATCCTTTAGATGTAATTAAATCAGTAATACAAACTGATAGATTAAAGAATCCAATATTTAAGAATTCGATGATTAAAGTTTGTAAGACATTATATGCTAAAGAAGGGATAGGAGCGTTCTTTAAAGGTTTTTTACCTACTATATTGAGAGCATCACCGGCAAATGGAGCTACATTTGTTACATTTGAATTTGCAATGAGAATGTTGGGATAATTAAATTATTAAAGATATGTTTTTTCTGTATTTATAACATATAAAATGTATTAAAATAAAGAAGTCTATAGAATAAATTATAAAGTTTGTTGTAGTTGTCGTTGTCGTTTCTTTGTTATATGAATATTGAATTTTTGTAAGTTATGCTAATTGGAAAGAAGAATCTGTATAATTTTTTTTTGATTTAACAGGTATTAACTCTAAAGATTGAAATTTTTCAGCATCGGGATGATAATAAAAGCCCATAATATTACCAGTAATTTGATCATGAACGATATAGTAGAATCCTTCGAATGAAGCACCGTCTACGTTCGTAGATAATGGATCATCTCTTAAGAATTTTTCTTTCCAACGCATGAATATGTATCTTTGATTAATATAGTTTTCAATATAGTTTTTGTTATTAGAATTAGTGTTTGAATTAGCTAATGATTTAAAAGCAGGGAAATTCAACCAATGTTCCATATCTATTTCATCAGACGCAGTATATGAGTTTAAACCAGTATTAATCCATGAAGATGATAAGAACCCAAATTCATTATCAGTAACGGAGAATGATTCAAAATAGGTAGATATCTCTGGGTAAGTATTCGTTAAGCCTTTGATTGTAAGAGAACCAGTAATATGAGGAGAAGTGTTTGGTCTACATGAAGAAATCTCTTTGGAACTTGATGGAATCGGTAGAGACACCGTTTGTAAAGTGATGGAAACTTGATATTTCTTATACCCGGAGATTTGAAACCCGACAAAAGACATATCTGGTTTGAGAAATTCTGTCGTGATGTAATGAGAAGAGATATCAGTGGTTGAATCATCAGCAACACCATACGAAGAGTTATCCTGCAGGATATATTTCTTGGGATATGAATCTTCAAATAGCGGGAATGGTTGTAAAGAGGGTAAAGAGTCCTTGGAGAGGGACTTGCACAGGTCTGGAGAATCCGAAAAGTCGGACTCCACACCGCTGTTATTGAGTGTGTCCTCAGAGCTTCTTATAAGATGCTGAAAGAAGGCCTTGTTCCTGTTCCTCCTCCTGGTCTTGTCCCTGGGCAGCGCATCCTGTTCCTGAACCACGGGCCTTCCCTTTGCGGGTGCCATCCACTCCTTGTTGATCATATGTCTAGCAAAACTGTTGTAGTTGTAGTATCCTGCTGCTGTATCCTGCTCATCTTCATCTTCATCTTCATCTTTCTTCTTCTTCTTCTTGTCCACCTCTCTTTATATAATTGTAGCTCCAAATAAAAAGCAACGAGAATTCCCGAGTTTTGCGGCGGTGCACGGCTGTGCGTTTTTGCACTTTTCTTTTCGACGTTTTTTGCCTCTTTTCTTTGTATTTATATTGAATTTGAAGTTTTACAGCTACATAAGAACACACTAGAGTATACAATAATACAACACTCAGACAACTCAGACAACTCAGACAGCCATGATGAATCCTCAAGTCACTAACATTGTAGTCATGCTTGTCATGATGCAGCTCTCCCGTCGTATCGACTTGGAAAAGGAGGAAAATATCATGTATATAAGAACCGCTTACGTCGTCTCTGTGGTTTCTGCTTTCTTAGTCTATCAATTGATTAAATCAAAGATTGTTGCTAAGAATGATCAGACTAAACTTAAAATTGTTACTCCAAAGAGTCCTATGAATCCTAATCAACCAGAAAAGACTGAAGTCATATCTGTCAAAGATTACGATCTAAGAGAATTGGACTCCGCTATTAAATCAATCTTCTCAGGTGTCGCTATGATGGGGTTCATGCATCTATACATGAAATATACTAACCCGCTATTCATGCAATCAATTAACCCTATCAAGGGTGCTTTAGAACATAATTTAGCTAAGATTCATTTATTCGGTCATAAAGCTGAGGGCGAATTAAAGAGACCTTTCAAGGCTGGTGGTTTATTTGATTCTTTCTTAGGTCAACAACAAACTGCTGCTGCTGAACCAGAGACTCAAGAAAAAAAAAAGATTGAAGAACTTAATTAATCTATAATCTATTTTTTTTTCATATTATATATCTTTATTTTTATATATACTTTTGTTGATAAACGTTTTTTCTGATTATTAATCTCTTTTTATATTTGTATACTAATACATCAAGAAACTATAAGATAATCTTTTACTCATCCGTACACACTCATAATGCTACGTCTATCAAGATTCTATTCCACTTCTAAACTAGTATCGTCAATTATTAAACCAATCAATATAATTAATAATCAAAAAAATTTGAATATTAATATTACTCAAATAGCCTCAAATAAACTTGATGAAATTTATAAAGATTCAAATCAGATTCTTCAAATCGCTGTTGAATCAGGTGGTTGTCATGGATTTCAATACAATTTAAATTTGATAGATAAGAAGAAATTATCATCGTTTATCAATAATAATGATATCGTTAAATATATCTTACCGCCTTCAAATACTCCTCTTATAATAGACAGATTGTCATTGAAATTGTTAAATAATTCAACTTTAAATTGGTCAAATGAATTAATTGGGTCATTCTTTAGAATTGAAAATCCAAATAATTCTTCGAGTTGTGGTTGTGGTACTAGTTTCGATATTTAGTTTCATACTCCAATATCGACCTGACCACTTTATTATCACCGTTATTCACAACTATAATCATATCGTTACTAATCGTGACATAATTACTCATCATTATGTATTTTATAGGAATTTTATTCAATTTAATACCACTATTATTATAAATATGTGGAATTACAACATCTTTTATCATTTCCAATTTTTCATCCTCAGTCACATCTCTCATTAACTTCTCACAATCATATTTATTCAATTCAATAGAAATCTTCTCTAATTTATTTCTCTCTTCTTCTTCCACCTCCTCTTCCCTCTTTTTACTCAATCGCAGATCTATCCTTATATCATAATATATATCACTATTTGAAATTATTTTATCAGCAATAGCAATCATATCCTCATTATTAAAATAAACTCGCCATATTATAACTCCAGTCTCATCTTTCAACGTATTCAAAAATGTAATCTCCTTCTTGGAATCCATTGCATGGCAACCCATTACCATCCCTTTATCATCATTTCCTCCCATTAATTTAACTTCAAAATTCTCAACATCATTACTATGCAAATCTAACAGGTTTTCATCTTCATTTTTTTCCTTGAACAATGTAACATCAACTGTATCTTCTAACGTATCCAATAATATAGAGTCTATTATAATTGATTTATTTAACTTATAAAACCTCCATTCATTTGGCATCGTCCCCAAACATGCATGTATGTATAGAATATTATCACGTCCTTCAAAACTTACAAGTGTATTAGTGATATTCAATCTTTAATTAAAGATTCCTCATATATCACAATAATCTCAGTTTTTTTCGCACATATATTGAATTTTTATATAACATACATAGTAAAACTTCAATAAAGGGAACTATCCAATAACCCATACTCGATATTAAACTTTCACTATATCAATCCAATTGGGATTATTTATCATTAATAACAAACACTACCTTCCAAATCACACCTATGAGTAACTTTTGGGAAAATAATAAGGATTCAATAAAATCAGGATTTACAACCGCTGGTAAATATACTTATCAAGGTTCAAAATACGTAGCAAAGACTGGTTATAGTGCTGGAAAGAAACACTATAATAACAGTAAGGCTAGAAGAGAAGGAAAGGGTAGATCTGATAATGAAAATTCTGAAAGTGATGATTATCATACACCTACTCCAACTGCTAATCTTACCGATCCTTCCTACTTCCCTCCTCCTCCAATGAAACCTGGACAAAAGCAATATGCTGCTGGTGGTAAAATCATTGATAGTAACTCTACAACATCTACTCCAAGTAGTTATCCAAACACACCTGCTCAACAACAATCTAACTCTCCCATATATTCTCAACAGCCACCAATGAATCAAAACATGGGCTATCAATCTAACCAACAGCAGGTACAATTACCTCCTCGGCAACAAATGTCTCCACAGGTACAGGGCCAGTATGAACCAATTCAGCAAGCTCCTCCAACATCCACCCAATATCAGCAACCAATCCAGCAGCAACCAATCCAGCAGCAACCAATCCAGCAACAACAGCAAGCTTTGACTCCCCAATATGATCCAGAAGGAGCGCAAAATGCTGAGCAATATCCTTCTCAACAAGCTCAAACTCCTGGTATACAACAGCAAATAGCCCAACAGTTAACTCAGCAATTTCAGAACACTATTCAACCTCCACAACAACAACAACAACAACAAGTTCCAACATCACAGCCACCTTATGATCCAACTATTCAACAACCACCTCAACCTATACTTCAGCGATCTGCTCAACCACTCCCAACTTCCCAACCTGCTGCACCAGCTATCCCTAACCTTGCACCTAATAACCAACCGCAACTACCTTCCCGTGGTGGGTTTCAATTTGAACAAGAGCCTTTACCACAACCGCAATCTTTATACAATAGACCAGGAATGGCCATACCTCAGGAACACGCAATAACACCAATAATTCCATCTGAAGAGGTAGGTGAATCCAGTGTAGGTCCTCAATATTCTGTCAGTCCATTTGACAGAGACGCTTATACTGAAGAAAAGAAGAAGAAGAAGTTAATAATTGAAGAGGCTGATGTATCTACATTTGCACCTCCTCCAACTCACAGGGATAGAAGTACAATCATTCCAGTAAGACCTAAACTAAATTCAAGAAGCGGATCAAATACATCTGCTGTGAAACCTAGTTCAGCAGGTTCTTCTAATGTTCCATTACCACCTAGAAAATCAGAATCATTTAGGACCACACAGGACAATACCAATACTTCAGCAGATGGTGTACCTTCCTCAACAGATAATACAAGCCAAGCTTTAGATGATGAAGAAGAAAGTAAACCGGCTATTGTAGGCGCTTATGTCGAACCAACTACTTCATTTGCACCTCCTCCAAAGCCCCATAGGAATCCCAACGACCAACCATATCCAATGGGAGCCAGAAACTCTACCCCGAGTTACGAAATGAAATCAAAAAAGACCTTTTCTCCTCCTCCACAAACCCCAGTTAGGAAACCTATAAATATTTCGACAGAAGCTGATTCTTCTGCTGTCGGACCTCCACCTCCTCCAATTCGTCCAAATGAGGCAGTTTCAAATAATGATGGTAATGTCACAATGGAAGATGAAGAACCAGCAAGAGCTGGTATAGTGGGCACATATCAAGAACAGCCAATTAATTTTGCTCCTCCACCAAAACCATTTAGAAGAGCTACAGATTCCAGTGATAAGAAATCATATCAAAGTGGAATATATGTTCGTAAAGACGTGACTCTTGAAAATCCTCCATCTAATAATACCAGCTCCCAACCATCTCCATCATTACCTGGTAGAAGTTATCAAAATATTGATACCACGGAGGAGAAGCCACCTATATCATTCCCACCACCACCTAGACCACCTCACAAAACGACTGAAATATCTTCTAATGAATCGTCACCCTCTGAACTTGAAGTTCAACAAGATGTAGCTTCTCCAACTTCAAGGTCTGAACTAGTTGTAAAAGAAAATAAATTATCGACTCCTCCTCCTCCTTTGAAGCCAAAACCCAAAACCTTAAATAACATTGATTTAAAGAGTAATATTTCTACTATCAAGAAGACACCGCCAGCTTTGAAACCTAAACCAAAAATGTTTTCATCAGATATAAAACCTAACGTGGTGACTGAAGAAAATAAATCAGTAAAAAGTAATAGGATTGATAAAGAGGACAAAGGGTTAATGAATGAGTTATCTACAAAAATGAAGTCTTTAAGGCATAGTGATCCAGCTCCCGCTTTTTTGTCTGATTCAGAGTCATCTAAATCTGCTTCTTCAAGGGGACCACCTCCAAAAGTTCCAGTAAAGAGACAGGGTATCGAAAGTACTAATAATGGAAGTGGGCCTACAAAAGTAGATGCTCCTCCTAAAGTGAATAAACCTCCAGTTGTGCCAAAGAAGAAAAATTCATTACAGACATATAATAATAGTACTACAGATGATAATAATCCATTTGCGATATATAAAAGTGACGCTGTTCCAAAAAGTAATGACAGGATCCGTCAATAACTATAGCGAAAGAAGATTACAATAGTTATATATATATATATATTGTAAATGCATTTGTAAATTGTTTTTCCTTAATGACAATAAAAGATACAAATAAAATTTAAATATAATTATATATAAATATGAATATAACATAATCCAACTTATGAAATTAGAGCCATTTTATCCATAAAGCCATTCGCTCTTTTTATGGGACATGTAGTTCTTTCTTTTCTTTTTACATTATTATATAGTTTATATGTATATATTTAGGTATTCGACATCATTCATTATTTGGAA
This sequence comes from Kazachstania viticola, assembly GCA_030571575.1. Classification (NCBI taxonomy): domain Eukaryota; kingdom Fungi; phylum Ascomycota; class Saccharomycetes; order Saccharomycetales; family Saccharomycetaceae; genus Kazachstania; species Kazachstania viticola. The sequence goes on from JAJLXZ010000006.1 coordinate 124,546, forward strand.
TGAACTTTTGCGGTCCTTGCTTTTCTAGAATAAAGGTAAAAATTATGGGTAAATACGAAGTATTGAGTAGCGAGGTAGCTTATTTAGATAATAAAGCAGCAAACTGTTCAATGTTGATTTCGCCTGAACCATCACTTACTTCTCTTAGCATATCATCAACTTCAGCATCGGTCAATTTTTCACCAATAGAAGTTAAAACGTGTTTCAATTCAGCAGCAGAAATTAACCCATCACCATTTTTGTCGAATACTTTGAATGCTTCTAAAAGTTCTTGTTCTGAATCATTAGACTTCAATTGACGAGACATCAAAGCTAAGAATTCACTGAATTCAATCTTGTGGTTACCATCAACATCAATTTCATTCATTAAATCAGCTACTTCGGCTTCACTAGGAGATAACCCTAGAGATCTCATGACGGTAGCAAGTTCACTAGAAGAGATAGAACCATTGTTGTCCTTGTCGAATAGAGCAAAAGCTTCTTTGAACTCTGAGATTTGTTCTTCGGTTAAGTTAGATGACATTGAAATATGGAATTGTTATCGTTTAGACTAATTGTAGAATAAGCTGATAGCTAAATGGGGAAATCAAAACTATCTGGAAAAGTTCAAAAGTGGCTAGTTCTCTCTATCTAAACATTTCTTCGTCTATTTTTTTTTTCTGTTTGGTATTTTTTGCCCTCCTATGCTATTTTGAAAATCTCCTTTGTTACCCGAGAAGCATCGGTTTTGACATATTTAACAATAGTTGAAGCTTCATGAGTAGTGCACTATACTTGTGGATAGGAGAGCTCAATTGCTGTTTGCATTGGAGGTAGTAGGCACTTTGAGTTTAGTTGAAAAATAATATCTGATTGTTTTACGGCTTACTCTAGCGAAAGGGAATAGGTACAATGCTCGAGATTCTTTCTTTTATACCAAATTGGTTGTTATATCTAATTGGATTATATTTATTGACTCCATTCGTGGCATACTATATTATTCCATTTATGTTTTATGGAACGAAATCTACAAAGAAACGGATTGTTATTTATGTTCTTGGGGATATTTCTCATTCTCCAAGAATTTGCTATCATGCTAGGAGTTTCAGTGGTAAAGGATTTCAAGTAGAGCTGTGTGGATATGTGGATAGTCGACTACCAGATTTTATCAAGAGTGATCCTAATATTACTATCCATATTTTACCAAGAATTCAAGAATTTGGTCTAGTTAAGAAAGTTCTATTTCAAACTATATGTATTATAGGACATTTATGGCAATTAAGAGGTAGTGATTATATACTTGTACAGAATCCACCTAGTATTCCTATCTTACCAATAGTGGCCATGTTTAGAATTTTAGGGACTAAAATAATTATTGATTGGCATAATTTAGCTTATTCGATATTAGCTATGAAATATAATAAGAATTACTGGCATCCATTAGTGTTAGTTTCATGGTTTACTGAATTTTTCTTTTGTAGATTTGCTGATTATCATCTAACTGTTACCAAAGCAATGAAACAATATTTGGTATCTAAATTTTTAATTAGAGAAAAAAGATGTGTTGTATTATATGATAGACCAGCATCCCAATTCAAGCCATTCAATGAAACAAAAGAATGGAGTAGAAGAGATGCGCTTACATTAGAACCATTTATTCGTGAATTAATTCCAACTGGATTTGATATAGGAAAAGGTGATAAGATAATTGTTACCTCAACATCATTTACTGCAGATGAAGATATAAGTATCTTATTAGGAGCCTTAAGAATCTATGAGACTTCATATGAGACCTTTGATAAGACATTACCAAAGATATTATGTTTTATTACTGGTAAGGGACCATTGAAGGAGCAATATATGAAACAAGTTGAAGAGACAAAATGGAATAGAGTATCTATTGAATTTGTATGGTTAACTGCTGAAGATTATCCAAAATTATTACAATTGTGTGATTATGGTGTTTCATTACATACATCAAGTTCTGGTTTAGATTTACCAATGAAAGTTCTTGATATGTTTGGATCTGGGATTCCAGTAATAGCAATGAATTATCCTGTATTGGATGAGTTAATTCATCAAAATGTGAATGGTTCAAAGTTCAGTGATAGAAGAGAATTACATGAGGCATTAATCTTTGCTATAAAAGATAAGGATACTAATGATAAATTGAAAAAAGGAGCATTGAAAGAATCTGAAGATAGATGGGATGAAAGTTGGGAAAATTCAATGAAATCAATTAATATAGTACGTTAAGATGCTATATATTTACGTATGTAAGAAAGAAAGAAAAAAGAAACAATACAATATGATATAATATGATATGATATTATTAGAGTATACTTTTTAATTGTTTAATTCTCTGTCAACCCAGTTTGGTAAAACGAAGGAAGCTTCGTGAACTCTCTTATTGTAGTATCTGAATAGCTTATTTTCTTGTTCAGTTGGTAATTCACGTAATGGTTTCTTAACGATAGCGTCTTTATCCTTTGAACAAACCATGAAACCAATCATACCACTTGGGTAAGTTGGGATAGAAGTCCAAGCGTATTCAGCAACAGGGAATACATCTGAGCAAGCTTTCTTCAAGTTTTTAATGATTGGTAAATGAACCCAGAAACTTTCAGCTTGAGTAGTGATGACACCCTTTTCAGTTAAAGCATCATTTAATAATTGAAAGTATGGTTTTTGGAAAAGAGTTTCAGCTGGACCTTCTGGATCAGAAGAATCGGTAATTATAACATCGAAAGTGTTTTGATAGTCTCTTAAGAACTGGAAACCATCACCGATATGAACTTTAACCTTTGGATGATTATACGAAGCAGATAATTCAGGTAAGTATTCTTTAGATAATCTGATGACAGCTTCATCAATATCACAAAGAACAGCTTCTTCTACAGATTCATGTTTAACGACTTCTCTTAAAACACCACCATCACCACCACCGATGACTAAGACTTTTTTAGGATTAGGATGAGAATTCATTGCTAGATGAGTAATCATTTCTTGGTAAGAGAATTCATCACGTTCAGTGACTTGGATAGCGTTATCTAATACTAACACATTACCGTAATCAGTGGATTTGAAGACAAGAACATCTTGATATTTTGATTTTTCATGATGTAAAATTTTGTCCACTTTTAAAGTCATAGCTTGACCTGGCCACATGGTATCAGAGATTTCTCTGAACCAGCCGTCTACAATAGTTGGGTGTGAAAGTTCTTGGGACATGGATTGAGTGTGTTGATGTGTGAAATTGATACAGTATGAAATAAATTGAGCGTACGATGAACTTAAATGTTGCTATTGCCAAAGAAGTCTTCGAGGCTTTAAAACTGAAAAATTTTTTCTTTAATTCTTTCCTGTCAAAAAACAATGAAAATATATAAAAAATACAAAATATACAATAAAACCCTGGGAACGAAACTCCGATGGGGCATATCACATATCATACATATACAATATGTATATTAATATATGACTAGATAGCATATACACATCTGCTATAGCCACCAGAGAGACATCCAAGAAGTTCCAGTGTTCAAGTTAACAGCCACTATAGTGAGTTTATTGCCAAAATTCACGTGACGCGCACCCTCAAAAAAAATCTCCATGGAATTTTGCAGTGATTTAAAAGGCTTCACACTACTGGAAGGTGGGACTGGATATACTGTGTTCAAGGTAGCAAGGAGAGCAAGTGATGTCTAGCATGGTAGCTCCCTCTAGAGCACAGGTGCTCGCTCTGTATAAGCAGTTTATGAGAAACTCCAACAAGTTCAATAACTATAATTTTAGAGAATATTTCCGTCGTAAAGCCCGGGATACATTCCAACAGAACCGAGATCTACAGCGCCCAGATGAAGTGTTGACCGCTTATAATGCTGCTAAGAAAGATCTAGGTGTGTTGAAGAGACAGTCTCTTATTTCCCAGATGTATACTTTTGATAAACTGGTAGTTGAACCACTAAAGACTCGACATAACCAAAACTAAGTCTGTTTTTTTTATTCTGCTTTCAAGTTTCCTCTGTATATATAAATATATATCTTATCATTCCCTATATATAGTGCTATTGCAATAATAAGATATGAATTCATTAAATATTTTAAATTGTCAGTCTGCGATGAGTTCTAATATGTACTTTTGATGATTAATTGTACTTTTTTATATATTCACACCGAGAAAATTAGTGAAAAATTTTAATTTTGTATGTATATTTTTTTTTTTTTGCCAATATTGGCTACTATTTCTCGATGAGTATTGACATAATTGAAGTATTTTCATCATATAGAGATTCCATAAATTAGCAAATATGAAGAGAAAGAATTCTATTGTTACAGAAACTAACAACGAACCAAAACAAATTTTCACTGAAAATACAAAGGCTGAATCTCTATTCAATCCAAAGATTTGGGATATTAAATTTCAAGATGATTTGAAAGATGAAATTTCAAAATCTCAACCTTATAACTGGGGTTCAATTACAGAATTAGTCAATGATGATTTATTACGTGCTGTTCGTAAAGAAATTGAAACTGAATTACATTTCACTGAAAAGGAAACTGATATTTATAGAGTTAATCAAACTGGTGATTTAGCTAATATGTCAGGTTTGGATCCAAATGATTTAGCTAGATTACCAAATTTATTCAAACTAAGAGAAATCTTATATTCTGAAAAATATAGAGACTTCATCTCCAAGATTACTCAATGTGGGAAATTATCCGCAAAGAAAACAGATATATCTGCCTACACATACAATAAAGGTTGTCATTTATTAAATCATGATGATGTCGTCGGTTCAAGACGTATTAGTTTCATTCTATATTTACCTGATCCAGATAGAATTTGGAAAGAACATTACGGTGGTGGATTAAGACTTTATGACACTGACGCTTATAATATTCCAAAATCTGATCCATTTGCTAAATTGGTTCCACAATGGAATCAATTAGCCTTCTTCAAAGTTAAACCTGGTTATTCCTTCCATGATGTTGAAGAAGTTAAAGTCGATAAACATAGAGTCTCTATTCAAGGTTGGTATCATATCCCTCAAGAAGGTGAAGATGGTTATGTCCCAGGTGAAGAAGAAAATTGGATTTCCAATAACAATAAATCTTTATCAAATTTAGAGAAAAACATCTTAAAGGGTTACACTTATCCACCTGAAGAAAGATCAGAGTTACCAAAGGATATTCAACAGACTTTGGAAAAAGTATCGGATGCTAACTCCTTAGAAGATGCTTTATCAAAAGATGAAATTGATCAATTGAAGCGTTTCATTAATCCAAAATATCTATCAAAGGATGGTATCACTTCCTTAATTGGCCAGTTCGATGAAAATTCAACTGTTTCAATGGAAGATTTCTTAAATGATGAAATTGCAAATATTCTAAAACCATTAATAAAATCTGTTGAATTAAATGAACATTGTCCAACTAAAACTACTGAAGTTTCTCAACCTTGGGAAACAGCTAAACCACCACATAAATGGAGTTTCTTATATATTGATAATGAAAAATTTAGTAACCAAGAAGATGGAAAGAAGAAAGAAATTGATTCTAAACTAGTTGAATTATCTAATTTCTTAAAAGGTACAACATTTAAAAAATTTATAGCTGTTGTAACTTCGTTAGTATTAATGACTGATTCCGTTACAATTAGAAGATTTAGACCAGGTTATGATTTTACTTTTGCTGAACAAACTGAACTAAATAAGGATGTTAAAGGCCTCTTAGACTGTGTCCTAGAAGCCACTTTATGTTTAACTTTGTTTGATAATTGGGAACAAGGTAGAATAGGTGGTTATGAAATCTACATGATGAACGATTATGATGATGGTGAAGATCAAACCGTTTATAACAGAGTCGAATCAGAAGATGCTGTTCTTGTTAATAATCCTGCTTCATGGAATTCCTTTAGTTTAGTATTAAGAGACCCTCATGTCTTAGAATTTGTCAAATATGTTAGCTGGAACGCCAAGGGTAGCAGATGGGATATTAAGATGAAATGGGACATTAAAGAAGTTGAAGATGATGAATAAATTTATAACCACTTCAAAAAAGAGCTTTTCTCTTTATAAAAATATTATTTACATGACTGATAGATAGACATATATATTTATGTATATTAACAAAGCTTCTATACTACTTTTCCTGATCCTTATATTTCTCTATGTAGGAACTTGGTTATGTGTTTTCGATATAAGTCCAATCGCTTGCGCTCTTCTAATGGCTTTAGATAATCTTCGTTGATTCTTAGCTGATAATCCGGTAACATCACTATGTAAAATTTTCCCTGTAGAGCTTATATATTTCACCAATACTTCTGGTGACGTGTATAAGTCCAAAAGGTTCCCATTTCTTAGTTGCATTTTATTCTTTGGTTTCTTACGATCAAGATTTATTCTTGACATTGAAAAATCAAATGGATCATATAATGTGGAGTATTCAAAAGATTTTATCAACCTAGGATGTAGTGACTTTAAAGTAGTAGTCTGTTCTTCATTCTTTGATTTGATATCATTCTTATTTTTGTTTTTTGTTTCGTTATTGATACCTTTCGAAAGATTTGGGAATTGAAATTGAAGTGTTCTCACAGTGGAAAAGTTTTTTAAAAGTAAAGCACTAGCCTTTATGTTACTCCTACTAATCATTCTAAGTATATGTGTGTTAGTTTGGAGTTTGCGGTGAAACTACTATGCTAGTATTTCTGAATCTATTTTCCCTATATATTTCATTTTTTTTGCTTATAGTTTTCATTCGCTATTAGCTTATTTTATTATGCGAAATACTGCAATAAAAGCATAAAATAAAGAAACATACAAATCAATAAAATATTCGTTCTATCGAATTAAATTTTACTATTATTTATTATTAAAGAAGTTTATCTATAAAATACGTTCAAGAGCATCACACATTATTTTGTAAAGTAGTTTACTTTTAAATACCCAGCCGCTTAATCTGTTCTAACCGCTCATCGACAGCATGCTCGAAAGTTCTATATTGTACTTCATCACCAGATCTTCTCTCATCTAATAATTTTGAATGTATACATTGTAGTGCTTTGATAGAGTCTAGTTCGTCTATGACACATGAGATATTAATTTCATTAGCACCTTGTGAAATCATCTCTATATTAATGCCTTGTTCAGCTAAAGTAGTGAACATAGTACCAGCTATACCAATAAATTGTTTCATTTGTTTACCGACTAATGAGACAATAGCCATACTCTTAGTGACATCAACAGTACCCAATACTTTTAATTGTTCCACAGCTTTTCTTAACGATTTTAATGAATCAGAATCTGGAATTGGTAAAGCCATAGATACATGAACTTCAGAAGTGGAAATCAAATCGACGACTAATTTAAATTTATCTAGAATTGTAAATATTTGTGCTAAGAAACCATGAGATAAAGTCTTCTTATTAGAGTGTATATTCAGTACCACAATATCATTCTTAGTAGTAATGGCAGTGGCACCTCTTTTCTTCTTTTCAAAGAATGAAGAGCTTAATGTCTCAGGAGGATGTGGTGGTGTAGATTCACCCTTCTTAGCAATGTTATCAGGATAAATGATAGTACCGTTGCCCTTTGGGTTTTGAACATTCTTGATTCTAATTGGGATCTTAGCTCTAATGACTTGTTCCATGGTGAAAGGATGAATAACTTCAGAACCGTAATATGTTAATTCTGAAGCTTCTTCTGGAGTGACAGAGTCAAGTAAACGAGCTTGTGGGACCTTTCTTGGATCAGCAGTGAAAATACCATCAACTTCTTTCCACACTTGTAACTCATCAGCATTTAATGCGACAGCAATCAAAGCTGCACAGAGATCGGTATAACCACGACCAACACCATTTAGCAAACCCATAGGGACAAGACCAAAGAACCCAGTAAATATTGGAACAATTTTTTCTTTAGATTCTGTAAATGGTTGTAATTTTTCTTTCAATGCTTGAACTAAAAATGTGTAAAAACTGTTATCCAAGACACTGGCATTGTAATCTGATGGTACAACGTGAGTTAAATCGACATATTTAGCCTTTACACCTCTGTCATTACATAGAGCAGTCATGAATAAACAACTCAATTTTTCACCAACAGACATAACTAAGTCAATAGTACGAGGACTTACCTCACCTAGAATTTTAGAGGCATCTAAATATTTCTTGACTAAAGCTAACTCTTTAGTAGTGTCTTCGATTAGTTTAGTTTGTAAGACGGCATCTTGAATAGTCTTCTCAGCGTTATCTATATGATCTTGTTTTATAGTATTTATAATATCCATGAATTCTAGTTCTTGAGATGCCAAGTCACAACATTTTAGTAATCTAGAAGTTGTACCTTCGACCTTAGTATAAGAAGAACGAGCCGAACATACCACAGCTACGTTATTGTCTAGCGACTGAGAGTAAAATTTAATAATATCGTCAACAATCTGAATGGAGAATTTACCCACCGAAGTCCCACCGAACTTCTGTACCACCCAATTTGAAGTGTCTAACATAATGTTGGATTCAATTTATAATTATTTGCTGTTTTGCCCAAAGAAAAGGAAATATAAATAAAGAAAATTGAAAATTATAGCAATAATCTATATCAGTTAAAAGTTGGAAGACAAAGAGAATCTTTGAAGTCAGAAGCGATGATGATTCTTCTAGTACTGTCGAGAAATGTCCACTTTATATCACAGTTCATCATTCCTCGAGACTTTTAATATTTTTCACTTATAAATCTTCCGCACGGCAAAGAAAAAAAATTGACTTTCACTATGAAAGGCGCCCGATTAAGAAATAGCATCGAATTGGGAAGTTGAGTCATAATGAAGGCCCATGAATTATATTCCTGAAGCATGCCAGCATGTATTTATGGAACCATAAGTAAGCGTTCCCCTTATATTTGAACAGAGTATATATGGAACTACCTTTCATTAAGTTATGAATTACTGGATATCTTAAGTTATACTATAAGATATTATATATATGTATGTATTTATTAAAAATGTCTTACGTCATTGGTATTTCAATCAGTGACCTGTAGTTGGTAAACCAATGTATGCTTTGAAAGAATCATAAATCAACCATTGGAAACTTGTTAAAGTACCGATCATGACGATTCTTACACCTAAACCGTTCCAGAGACCTCCGAATCCAATTCTCTTATATATATCTTTTGAACAATCCATCATGGATTGACCAGCTTTTCTTTCATTATTTATTTTTGAAACCATAACATCAGCAGGATGTGACACTGCGGCACATAAGATACCAGCTAAGTAACCACCCACAAAACTAACTGAAATTTGTTGCATTTTACTCATATCATTTTTCTTTGTAGGTAATGCAGAATAAATAAATTCTACTATACGTTCGAAAGATGTGAATTTAACCATAGTATATGGAATTTGTCTACACCATAATGGTACAATACCTTTATAAAATGCACCAATACCTTCATTTCTGTATACTTTCGATAGCCCTTCTACAACATTATTACAGAAGGGTGGATTTGTTGTTTGTTGTCTTACTTTAACAGCTTCAAAGGGACATAGCATAATATCTGCAATGAATTCAGCAGTAGCTGAAGCGGCTAAGTAGACAGAAGTACGATATTTATGAATTTTAGTTGGATCACCTCCACATAATACATTGGAGTATAGATGTTTGAAATATTCATAACCACCGTACTTACCGGCACCTTGTAAAGAGTAACCAATGAAAGTAGCACCAATCCCTGTGAAAACTTTAGCTAACCCTTCAGTTCTTAATATTGTTTGAATACCTTGTAAGTTAGATTTATATAACTTTGGATTGACTTGCAATCTACATTTTATCAAATCTAAGGGAGTGACTGAGGAATGCGTAGGACCACATGCAATAATACCTCCAAGGGTACAAGCAGAATAAAATTCCTTTGTATATAGTTGAATCCCCGTGTGAGGTTTAGAATCTGACATTTTTTTCAATAATACTATTTTCTATGATTGCTCTCGTAATACAACTATACAATCGATTAAACAAATACTCCTGAAGATGAATTGCTGAAAAGAATGTTTTTCTATATATAATAATATGAGTTACATACGCAAAATATATTTCAAGGGAAAAAATATCCAGTATCATTGGTCAATGGCCCCTTTAAGAGCGGCAATTTTCTCTCTGCGTAGCTTTCTAAGCTTAAATTCTTTTTTGTGTCAAAAATGCCCTTCCTCGAGAAAAATATAAAAACTTACTTGTGAGTAAAATAGAAAGCATTGTGAATAGAGTAGTTATTGAAGATACGGAACTATATCTTTGTATTTTTTTATTACCTTGTTATGCACTATAATATACACTCCTCCTGTTATGAAGAAGATTGTAAGAAGTATTTTCCAGCTTTGTGGCATTTTAATCTTTCGTTAAGCCAGGCCTGTCTTGTGAGAATATTGTTATTCTGTTATTTTAGTTAGTAGAATCTGTCTTATAGTATATAATTAACGGATGTATGACTATTTTAAAATATGGGTACTCTTACGTTTTTGAGTTATTTTACTGTAACTTATTTGGATTCAGGACAAAACTGATTAAAGTGACAGAAGTGCAGGATTGTCAGAAAAAAAAAAGAAGAGATCAGCAAAGAAATCTATGAAAGATATATAAGTAAGTTTTTAAGTATTCATTAATCTATAAGCTAAAAAGGCAAAAACCAAAATAAAAATAAAAAGTGTAATGATATGGTTATAATTAGAATGGGTTATTGAATCCATTCATTACTACATCTATCTTATAATTTTGTCCATCATTGTTATCCCAATATTCTTGTCTTTGACTATTGTCCCTGGTAGTATAATGTATGCAAAATTCCAAAGTTCCAGCAGTATTAATTTTATTTGCGTCATCAATTAAAAAATGAAATATATCCATTTGTGTTCCTGGTAATACACTATCCCCATTACTTAACCATACACATTCTACTTCTTGCTTTGTTGCCCAATTATCCCATGTGTATAGCAACACTACTCTTTTATCATAGAAAATATTTCTAACTAATACCTTCCCGATTATATACTTGGAGATATTTCTACTAGCCATATCTTGTTTGCTATTTGGATTAAAATATTGGAATTTCGCTTGAGAGAAAAAATTTCTCTGTTGTATATGCAATGAAATTTCTTGTAAGAAGCACTTCTTATCCCTGGAAAGACTAACAAATATATTCAATTTCAAGCTCTTTGGATTTTTATTACTTAAAATAGGGAAATTCAAATTATACAATCCGACAACTTTATTAGCATCTAATTTAATTGGCTTCCTTGATGTATTAATACTAGGGATATTATCATTATTTTGATCATCACCTTCTTTCTTCTCTAAGCGCTTCTCTTTGACAACAAATTTTTGATATCTTTTACTTCTACGTACATTTTTTGGTTTTTCATTTTTAGTTGGTGATTTATTATCGTTAGCATTATCATCTCCTCGATATAAATTTAAATTATTCATTTTTAATGACATCAAACTATCCTCATCGATATTGCTATCCTCATCAGGATCTAAATAATCATTATCATAATCGCTATTATAAAAAGATGATTCATGTAGGGGTTTTGGTTTTGTATTTAAATTTTCATCGAATTCATCTCTCTTATTTACATTAATTGGACTTTCATCTTTTAGAAAATATTTATAAGGAGTCTTTTGATCAAAATGAACACTTTTACTTCTCATAAGTCTTGGTGCTTCACATATTCGTAAATCTGGACCATTCCCGTTCCCATTTGATATAGCAGGGGTTGACGGTAATGATTTTGATCTTCTCTTCAAGGAACTCTTAACCAATTCTCCAGATTTTTTATATACAGGTGTTGAAAAGGGTATTAAACTTTCTGTCGAAGAATCCGACATAAAAGAAGGGTTTGAAAGAGAATTACTTAAGGATTCAAAAGAAGAATTATTATCTAGAGAGGATTTTGGTGATAATTGTTGACTTGCACGAGTATCTATATTTAAGATCTGTTTATTTAAATTAGTATTTCTTTGTAATTTGTCATCTGGGAATCTCTCCTGGTTCAATTGTGATACTCTTCTTGGTTTTCTTAAAAAAGACAATGAATGAAATTCAGAGAACGAAGGAATATCAGAATTCTTAGAGTACATCTTAATCTGATTATCGAAAAGATGGTTTGTATTTATATTTGGAAGAGCATATTTCTTAGATGAAGAATTATTTGGTTGCTCTTTAAAAGGTGGCATACCAGAACCATTGCCATTATCATTGATTAGATTATCTTCTTTACTATTTTCTTTATCAATTGAGTCATTTTCTTGAGTGACATTATTTTGTGCCTTAATATACATGTTACTTTGCAGATTGGTATGTCCTATGAATATGTAACTCTTGCTTCAACAGAATATATTCTAAAAAATAAAGCCCTGATAAAATAAAAATAACTGAGAAGTGAAAGTAAAAGTTATAGTTTTGTATAGTAAGAACTATTGTAAAGCCATCCAGTAATCTTAAGATAGCCTAGTCTCCTGAATAACTTAATGTGGTATAGGCAAACTCCAAAAATGTTATGAGAATTTCAAAAGAATTTCCAAGAAAGTGTGTGTATATAATATTATTTGACAGATTGTAATCCTATAATTTCTAAAAAAATTGTTGAAACTACTTTCGTAATGATTGTCATTAATTATAGGGAAACTAAGCTTTCCTATATTCCTCTATTACTTTTATTTTTTTCATTTTCTGCGCGTGATAACTCTTCCCCTTATTTTCCACAGGGCCTTAATAGAATTGCCGATGCACCTAGACGTAGCGCAGTTCAGTGCAGCACCGTAAGGACCCCAACGGAGGTCGTAGGCTGGACGGGAAGCTGGGCTGGGGAGAGCTTCAGTAAGCTGGGGAGACAGAACTTGGGCTGGGGAGACTGGACGAGGGAGAACTTCACTAAGCTAGGGAGGTGCCAGCACTAGGCTGCCCCTTTATACAGGAATGCAACCGTGGGGGGATCAGGAAACAAGTGATAGTCTCTCTTGATAAGTGGGTAAGAATGGGATGAGTAATCACAGGTGCTTCCGCGGAAGTACTATCTATCAGGTATGTTGAAGATATCATTATGTAAATAATTCATTAAATAGACTACATAGAGTTGGAGTGTTCACGGTGCCTAGATGAAAAATACATTTAGACACGACAGTTGGAGATCTCGAAGACAATAATATCTGTAGCACCTCTCTTTTTCAGTTCATCCATTATGGCACCTTTCCTCTGTCTACTGATCATAGCAGAGACTGCAACCCAGTCTTCATCATTTATGCTGGAGGTGGTTGGTGCCTTTCTGCCTGGAGTAATAGGCAATAGTTCATCCAATTTCTCCTTTGGAGCATTATATGTACAGTATACGTAATCTTGTGCTGTCATGACACCTTCTATTCTTGAGTAAATTGTATCAATTAATTCTTGGTCACTCTTTGGGTGCTTAGATTGGATTAAGTGAGCACTAGTATCCAATACAGTTGCAATGTCGATTAGGCCGGCAGCTCTCATAGTTTCACCACTTTCTACTAAATCAACAATGGCATCTGCAATCCCTAACGCACAGGAGGCCTCCACTGATCCACCGACGTATTTAACTTTAGTTCTCATATTATCTATACTACAACCTTCCAGTTCTGCAAAATATTTCTTGGTTAGATTAGTAAAACTGGATACTACTGTCTTACCTATAAGTTGTTCAGGTTTAGTATAAGTACCATTATTAGGAACTTGAACTTGTAATTTACAAGTACCAAATTTCAAATCCATCAATGATTCGACATCAATACCAGCTTCGTGAACTTGATCAATACCGGTGATACCAAGATCACATTTACCTTCACCAACAAACATTGGAATATCAGCTGCCGGTAAAAAAATTAATGCAATTGGTAAATTTGTGGATAATGCAATGTCTAATCTTTGAGATCTGTGAAACTTGATATCTGATCCCTTTAAAATTTCAGTACATTTGTTATATAATCTACCCTTTTTTGGTATGGCAAATAATAATCTGTCAGTTAGGTGGTTAACTAAATCCATATTTCTTTTTTGGTGTAATATAATCTATACAATTATTCTTTCTTAGAAACTTTTGACTTGTTCAATGTAGAAATCTAACTATGAAAAAAAACTTTGTACCTATTGAGAACGTTCGCTTTATAAGTCTTTCGATTTGTATCTCAATCCTCCCTTAATTGACAAAAGCAAAAGAAAACAAAAGTTTATGAGTCAACTATAGTAGATATTACTCACTGTGCTTACAGCCATAATTATTATTATTATTCATTTAATATATTAATTATTTAAAATGTATATATTATAGCAAAAGAAAAAACAGAGTCAAGTCGGGACTTTTACATATGCGTTGTTATCTCTATTACTCATTATGAACACTTTTCGGCCGAAAAAAAAATATCATTAAATGACAGTAATTATGAAGTAAAAAGATTACTGATTAGGTAAGTGCATACAGTCGGAATATCACACTGACATTCTATCAGCTTAGTAGATTATTATTACTACAATTATATACTATAATTTTGCTAACGGCCGCAATATTTCAGTTCGAGTGGTCGTATAATTACATAAGTAATAAATGACCAGGCTGCACCCAATTCAAATCCAATATCACCACCGAAATCACCAATTAAACGTCCGATTTCACCAACCCAATATGTTTGGGACATACCTAATGCAACACCAAAGGCACCAACAACTAGCGCACAACAACCAGCAATACCAATTGGTAACTTATCATTCTTGTTCCAATCATCGACATTATAATTCTTGAAATTACCTTTTCGAAATATAAAATGTTCAGCAAGTGAAATAGAAATGTAAATAGATAGGTAATACCCAATAGAATCCATAAAACTTTGTATAAAAGAATCGAAGTAATAGCAAGCAGGAATAGCAATTGCCAATGCACAGAGATTTCCTAATACCGTCCAAATGACTCTTGGTATTTTGGCAAATTTACTCCAAATAGCTTGTACAGATAATGCAATAGTATACATATTTGGAACATTATTTGCTATAGTAGATAGCGCAAACAGTACACAGCAGAATTTTCCAAAGCCATGTAAGGAATTTGGTACTAAAATTGCATAGGTTAAACCACCCATCGCATTTTGTTGATAATATTCATTCCATACAGGATCATTGACAGCACCCATTGCAGAGGCTGCCCCAATCATCATTGAAAAATATAACGGAATTAAAAGA
Source organism: Kazachstania viticola (assembly GCA_030571575.1). NCBI lineage: Eukaryota > Fungi > Ascomycota > Saccharomycetes > Saccharomycetales > Saccharomycetaceae > Kazachstania > Kazachstania viticola. The sequence goes on from JAJLXZ010000006.1 coordinate 139,770, forward strand.
CCTATTATCATGGAAAAGAATATTCTGTATTTATTTGTGTTTTTTGGTAGATATACGGTATAATCAGCAGCATATGTGGTCCAACCAGTAGCAAAACCAAAGACAGTTGAGCCAAAGGATAATACATTTCCAGCTGTGGTTGCACCCGATAACCAAGGTCCATTGCTAAAGTTACCAGAAATTTTAAGACGGGCAATGATTACTAAAAATATAGCAAAATTTGGAATCCAAGCATACTTTTCATAACTATGAATAACTCGATATCCAAAAAAAGTTACTATCACTGTGCCTAATATAATAATCAAACATCCTAGCCATAAAGGAGCATTATGTCCAGAATCTGCGTTTACAATACTTAGCAGTTGAGCTGACGCCACAGTGTTCACAACACCCCATCCCACGCATGCAACAATATTTATTATTGCAAACACTCTTGCTGTTACATTACCTACCAAAAATCGTGATAAGATCATTTGTCTCATACCGAATTCTGCTCCAAATACGGAAAAGAACGCAACAGGTAATACACCTAATAAATTGAAGAAAATTATTACTAAAGCTGCTGTCCCAAAATTTAAATTATAGATTAGAGGACCCAAACCACCCAAACTATAGGCGGCAAGGACCATATTTGCTGAAAACCACATTGATGCGGCGTTAAGAATGGAATCGTGATCATCTCTTTCTTCTTCTAGAATTGGCTCCACACCTTTTGTCTCAGCATTAAGATGAGAAGTGAGTTTATTAAAGAAGGAAAATTTGTTACTAGGAATAGGGAAAGAATTTATGTCTTCATAGACACTGGTGTTTTCTTCGAAACTTTTGCTGTCAAATAATTTGCTTGATTTCTCTAAATCATTGTTTTCGTATATATTCACAATATCACTTGATGACATTATTAATAAGGTGGTTTTTAATAGAAATATAGTTGGAGTATAATTTTAAATCCATTTCATAGAAAAGAAGTCCAAAAGTATAAGATTGGTGTATAAGGTGAACACTTCAGTTCTTTATATATCAACGATTCATATATGAGGCCAGAAGTATATTATATCAGATAGCAGCTCACCTTAGAAAAGAATCCAGCTTATCCATATCTACCCAATAACAGTATAATTATCGAAGATAACATATATCATATTCAGTTTCATTCTGTTAAGCTCCCCTTGTAACTAGATAAGATTAACTCAATATATTCTTACTATCTAAAACGTAAATCAATTGTATTCAGATAAAGATGCTCGAGAATTTTTCAAAAACAGGGAAAAAAACGTCTTTTATTCAGATAAGTATATTTATTGGCAAAAGTGCGCTAAGAAAGTCGCGTACAGATTTTCTTTTTGGCAGCTTTTAGATCTGTCCAGATCTTGGAATTTTGATAAGAAGATAGCTGTTGCAAAGTTTTTATAGATAGCACACCCTTGATATTTTTAAGTGACAATTGCTCATTTGCTGGAGATACGAGGTAAAGCATTTTCAATAGAAATAATCATAATGATGAATTAATAATGTCTTGCAACAAAAGAAAGAGAATATTATATTCAAAACAGCTTTTACATCTCCACATATATAATATTATTGGTGTGGTTGATGTTTTTACATATAGAAAAAAGAAAAAAAGAAAAATAATTTTACTAAGTCTGTAATACTAAGCTTTACGTTACCATACTATTTTGGATGACCTACCGCATAAATGTCTTGTAATTTCATCTACCAAAATATTTCATTTCAATTGGGCGAATCATAACGTAAATAATAAAAGCCCAACTTGCACCTAATTCAAATCCAATATCACCCCCATCATTGCCAATCTTGCGAGCGATTTCTCCCACCCAATATGTTTGATCCATTCCAAGGGCTACGCCAAATGCTCCTACAAAAAGTGCAGCACACCCAGCAATGCCAATGGGCAATTTAGATGGATTATTCCATATATCAACATCATAGGTATTGAAATTATTCTTTCTGAAAATCAAATGTTCACTGCATCCTATAGCAATATATATAGCACAATAATAGGCAATAGTGTTCATGAAGTTTTCTAGAAACGTATCGAAAAAGTAGCATGCTGGGATAGATATTGCTAGAGTAGCACAGTTAGCCGCTAGGGACCAAAATGCTCTTGGTATCCTGGCTAACCGACTCCATGTTGCTTGTACAGAAAGTGCCGTGGTGTACATATTAGGAATGTTGTTTGCTACAGTGGACATTGCAAAGACAACGCAGCAGAATTCTCCAAACCCATGTAAAGATTTAGGTACTAGAATTGAATAAACCAAGCCACCAATACCATTATCACTATAAGATTGGGACCACGCTGGATCATTTACAGCACATATACCAGATGCGACACCTAACAACATAGCAAACCATAGAGGAGTAGCCAAGCCTACAGTGATGGATAGAAATAATTTGACGCTATTAGTGTCTTTGGGCATATATACTGTATAATCAGATGCATAAGTCGCCCAAGCAGCAGCATAACCGAATACTGCACAACCAAAAGAAAGTACGTCACCAGCAGTGGTTGGACCTGAAGTCCAAGGACCATTTGAGAAATTACCAGATTTTTTCAAACGTGCTATTAAGATAAAGAATATAATCATATTTGGTATCCATGACCATTTTTCATATGCATGGATGACTCGATAACCAAAAAACGTAAGCAAAATACCGGAAAGGACAATAATTAAACATCCAGCCCACAGCGGACATCTGTGTCCATATTTATTGACTTCATTTAACACTTGTGCTGAGCAAATTGTGTTCAATGTACACCAACCAACACATGCAATGACATTTATTAGAGAAAAGAAGCGGCCAGTAATATTTCCCATTAAATATCTTGATAAAACCATTTGCCTTAGACCGAGTTTTGCACCGAAAAGAGAGAAATAAGCTACTGGTAATACACCTAGAAATACAAAGAAAACAACCGTTAAGGCAGCGGTACCAAAACTTAAGTTATAAATTAACGGACCCAATGGACCAACAGCATAAGCAGATAATACTAAATTTGAAGAAAACCATAAAGTAGTTGGATTTATAATGGAAGCTTTCACTTTTTGATCTTCAGGGATTGGATCTATACCATTCGTCTCAACTTTTAATCTGTGAGCCCAATAGTTTAATTTAGAGACTACTGAACCAGATTCTTGATCACTAGAACTTGAAATATAACCATAGTCAGTTTTCTCATCAGTATCCTTTTTAATTGTAATACTCTGTTGCTCGCTATCTATTATATTTTCATCGTGGTTAAACACAATACTACTGGACATTTTTTTTTCTTTATATATATTAAAGTAAAGCGTAGAACAATAGGTTGGTATTCAGTGCTATCTAGAAGCTTTCTTTAATGTCTTGGCAAAAACTTTATTCTTACAATCTCTTTTTTTCGCTGTCCGATTGATTTTCCAAAATGGAATTTAAGATGACTGATAAATTTTGGTGAGATAAATCTAGAAAATACTTTACGTATATTAATTTTTTAATATAAGCGTAGATAAATGATAAAGTTGCTGAGCAACGAAAAGTGCTATGCCAAATGATTCCTAGCTTTAGAGATTTTTAATAAAAGAAATTGGTTCCTTATATATATATATATTTTCTTGGCGTAAAAATTCCATTCACGGCAAAAAAAAATTACAAATCTTTTAGATACCGTATCTGTAATCTACACCTCCGGTCGGCATTTTTTGTCCAGAAGGACCTATTCCACATGACAAATAGAAAAAATGTTACTCTGTACGCATATTCTATAACAATTGGAAATTGAGGAAATCAATCCCCTATACTCTATCGATTTCTAATGTCCTAACTAAGTAATATTGATGACCCAAATTAACAAAGCAATAGTAAATGCAGCAAAATTTAACAGAAGCTGGCATACAAGAATAATTGTCCATATGGAGGAGCAATTATTATTTTTATCTGTCGATTTTTTATAGCCAGATTTTATTATTTCCTACTGGTAATAACATTAAAGATCGAAAAAAATCAAAACAATATATTGAAATTGATAAAATTAAGTTAAACAAAGACCGCAAATAATATTGGCTTTGATAATAAGCTTGAAACTTGTAATCCCAATATATAACTATATGTTTTACTGATTTTCTGAACTTGTTTGTTCTTTAATTCCTCATGTTTTAGCCTATTTTTCACTCTTGAGGGTACCAAACCGAGCATCGGAAAAGGCCGAAAAAATGTGGTGTTTGGGTGGTGCCAGATAACCAGAAAAAAATTATGGTAAAATATATTGTGACGCATAACATTTTTAATCACAGAAGTAGTATAAATACTTTGTATTGATGAATATATGTTAGTAGTGACTCCATGCAATATGTCTCTGAGTGTACCATGTAATGATGCCTTTTATTTGTTTTCGAGAAAACATTTTTCTATTTTAAAGTATCTAGTCTATAGATTGATAGTATAAATTTCAGTTATTTTACCAGCAAATATGAAGTCATCTTTTTCCCTTACTCTTCGCGGTTGTCATTGATCTTGCTGTTGTTTTCATTTCTACCTCATAATATGTGCTGTTTCATAGACGACCCATCTTGTGAATTGAATCTTTAACAGCTAGAAGCTTAATTTAGTAAAAAAAGATCTACCTACAAACGTATTGTTAGTTTTTGCCTGATATAAAGGAAATATAAAATGAATTAAAATTCAACGTAAAAAGTGGTGAATTATTTATTTAGTAATCATAGTAATTATTATATTTTATCTAAAAGAATTAAAAATTGACTATAACGTGTTACAGGAAAATTATATGGAAGTCGAGTGCAAACTATACAAAAAAAATACAGAAATTTAATAAGTTAAGTATTTTTAGTTCTTCTTACCCTTCTTCTTGGTATCCTTTTGTTCAGCCTTCTTGGCAGCTTCGGTTTGTTCCTTAACAACCTTCTTGACGATCTTTTGTTCTTCAATTAAGAAAGCTCTGACGATTCTTTCCTTAACACAGTTAGAACATCTAGAACCACCGTAAGCTCTGGAAACAGTCTTGTGAGTCTTGGAGACAGTAGCGTATTGTCTTGGTCTTAAAGCAGCAATACCTGGTAAAGCAATACCACAGTCACCACACTTTGGTCTGGTAGCTAACTTCTTAACGTGTTGAGCACGTAAGATACCACCTGGGGTCTTGACAACCTTGATTTGGTTAGAACGGGTGTTGTCTGTAAAAATTAAAATATTCATATAGAATAATGGTTTCTATTGTTAGTATTATAAATTCTTATCTCTCAATTTCACTAAATCAATCTACAGAGAATATTTTGAGTGTTATTTATACCGTAAAATAGTATTCAATATCATAAACATTTTAGGCTGTTTGTTCTTTATTTGCATCTCATCATCAAGACAAAAGTTCTCAATACCTTACCGCAATCGGAAAGCTATACAATCACAGGTACGTTATTGATTTGAAATCATTTTTTCGTTTATCTATGTACATTGATGTCCACTATTTCTCGTTGATAACTTTTAAAAACTCATTTTGTAGACTTCATTAGGGAACTATATTCTGATTCATCTGTAAAATTAAACATACATGGATTTCTTCTTCTGAAAGTAACACGTTGAGCCATTTTTGGTAGTTATTAGGATGTGTTTTTCTTTATTCTAAACCTCTAGTAATAATTTGATGTAAGATTTCAAATACTTTTTCTTTTCTAACGTATTTTGTCAATGCAAATTTGGGAATCTTTCCGAGTATACAGAGGGCGAAATTGAGAAGACGAGAAGACTATACAGTGGGGCTGGGCCTAGCAACTGGGAAGTAAATTCTCCCTGAAAGACCTTTGCTAATGGGAATGGTAGAAGGTTAGAAGGAAGATAGCAACTAGTGGTAAACGAACAATCCAAACGGCCCAGAAGGAGGTTTAGGCGGGGAGCGGTATTGTGCAGTAAAGCTCATCTGCAATCTTGGGCAAAATGAAAAAATGAAGCGGCCGACGCAAAAAATCATTTGTTCACCAAAAGAAGCAAAAAAAGTGTTAAATAATTGTAGAAAAACTAATATAAACCCATACATTATTAAAAAAGCAGTCACAAAACAATATTTTATTTGTTCTCAATTACACAAATGAGTATTACTTATTGTTAGCTGTTAGAATTAAAGATAATATATTTAACTGTTTGAATAATATATAGAGAGCAGACTACTTATCTAATGGCAACATTTTTCTTTTACTAATGCCTTATCTGGCTTGCTAAATGTTTTTACTCCTTTTCAATAGCAATGACCTCTATCTCTAGATCAGCATTTAGAGGTAATGCAGCCACAGCGACGCATGATCTGGCTGGCTTATGAACGTTAAAGTATTTAGCATATACACTGTTAAGTTCAGCGAAGTAATTGATATCAGCTAAGAAAATATTGACCTTGACAATTCTGTCTAAGGAAGAATTACAATCTTCTAAGATAGTTTTAATATTTTTAATTACTTGCTCAGTCTTGTCAGCTATGGAACCTTCAACAGGTTTATTATCTGGTGTCATTGGAATTTGACCAGAAAGATAAATCATATTATTGACTTTCATGGCATGAGAGTAAGATGCAGCAGCAGCTGGAGCATTTGATGAATTGATGGGAGTTAAACTTGACATTTGACTTGTTTATTATATTAATATTGATTTATGAAACTAAGATCTAAATAGTACTCTTTCTTTGTTGAATGCTCTGTAAGTTTATTTATCTATCTTGTTGCAACCGATTTTCTTTTTTATATATTTTTCTCGTATTATCCTTAATTTACTCATTTTTTTCTCATGTGGCATTAGATGTCATGTAAACATGACAATACATGAACTTTCAACTTCATATTTAAACTTATATATATATTAAGAAACCAAGTTAATGATCGATAGAGTTTGCTACTGCTATAATAATACTAAAAGTGTATATATAAATAATAATCTTCGAGATCAGAAGAGAATAAGTGACTGCATACTGCCACAAGCTATTGTAATGAAAATACTTGGTGTAACAAATTAAGCGAGGACTTTTACTTGAGTTTATCTTAGAGCTGTATAAATAACTGATAGATAATACTGACTACAATAGTTGCTTGTAGATATTGATATTTTTTATCTAAACATAATAGTCAAGTTTTTCATTTTTTAAGATTGCCGATGGATTTGAAATTAAGGAAGGATTACAATTTGAACATAAATAAATATACAAATTCGAGGATTGAGAAACGTTTGGTACTTGTACATTTTGATATAACCGTTTATTAGAAAGAGGATGAGCAGAAGAAGTAAGATAACTTTTGCAGTGTCGTGTTTATTTACAGCCACAACGGTAATTGGTGTTCACATTGTTCAGCATATGGAAAGAGAAACACTACATCAAGGACCAATTAAAGATGCTCAGAGAGTGGCAGAAAAGAAAGAAAGAAAGAGGTTAGAAGAGCAAGGAATTGAGCCACCTCCTACTCGACATTTTGCCAGTACTCTAACCCAAGAAGAGAAAGAACGAAAACGTAATTTTAATAAACAGGATCATCTCTTACAGCAAGAATTAAGGAGGAAGTATGAGAAGGAGCAACCTCTTACTGGTGAAATTGTCACTACAGATGGAGAAATTGTAAAGAAAAAGTGAAACATATCATCGTTTGTACTATAGCCTGTATATAAACAAAGTATCGCGCATGACAGATAGCACTTATCAGTATGTCTTCGAGAAGCCATACCTTCGATAATTTACTATAATAAATATACCTTAATGTAACCGGTTTTACAATACCATTGTACCCTCTAATCATTTATATCTTGTACACATGGCTTTTCATTAGTAATCTCTATGTAACGATATTACTAAGTATACTAATTTCTTTTTGAGGGGGTGTATTTTTCTATAAAAAAAATAACAAACCAAGGAAGAAAAAAAAACAATTTGATATGTACGTCGTGTTCATTAAAGCACTGTCAATCATAAAGTTTATATAATTTGTAAATCTTTTGATATTGTATAGTCTTTAGTCAAAGTTACCTATATTGCATTTAATATTTTTAACAAGCGCTAGGCGTCACTTTACCTTTTGTTTTGTCAAGATAAGAGGAGCACAGGACTTATATTTTTAGCACCTTTAAAATAATAGTACTATAATAAGACAAAAAACTGATTAAAAAGAATCCTAAGCATATATAAACAGAAAAAACAATAAACGTAAGATGAGCACGGTTTCAACTTCTCCCGTAGCTAGTCTTAGCACGACCTCGACTTTAATTCAAAGACCCGATGATCACATCAGTATGGATAATAATAGTAATAATAATAATGATGAAAATAGTCCGATAAGTAGACATAATTTAGAAACCAGTATATTCAATGAGCAGCAGCAATTACCATATAATAATAATAACAAAGAGAACCATGACATATATACGCCGAGTAATAAGAATCACATAACACATAATAATGGTTCAACTGATATACGATCGTCTAATACTGTAACAGCATCCGTTGATGATGAACCACATAGTGTAGATTATCCTTCTACAAATACTGAAAATCAAAATGAAGATCGAATAAGTAATTGTAAAGAGAATTTCAATCCTAATAAAATAGCATCCTTCCCTACAGAAAAATTAATTAATATGTTGACCACATTATTAGATAAAATTATTTATTCTAATGATAAATTAGCTGCAATGTATCCAACTAGTCCCGAAGAATTACAAGAGAAATTAATGCATGTAGGGAATGATAATTCAGGATATTTAAGCTCAGTATTAAGTTTTAAAGGTAAGCATGTTCCACAAATTGGACTAGAGCAATATTTTCAAAGAATTCAAAAATATTGCCCTACTACTAACGATGTATATCTAGCACTACTGATATATTTCGATCGAATATCAAAAGCTTGTAACAGCATAGACACTACCGTAGAGAAAGACGAGAGTAATAATAAAAGCAATAATGATGATGACATCTTACAGACAGAACAGAATGAATCACATGAAAAAGGCAATGAGTATGAGCATACACAATTATTCGTCATGGATTCGTATAACATACACAGATTGATAATTGCAGGTATGACAATCAGTACAAAATTTTTAAGTGATTATTTCTATAGCAACGCAAGATATGCAAGAGTCGGTGGTATTTCATTGAAGGAAATGAATCATTTAGAGTTACAATTCTTAATACTATGTGATTTCGATCTGTTGATATCTGTGGAGGAATTCGAGAGATATGCAAATCTATTATACCGTTTTTGGAATACTTCCAGTGACGAAACTACTACTTCATCAAGTTAAAGAGTAACCGTATTCTGTGACTATATGTAATCATTTTATCTTTTTTTTTATTCAAGCGATCCTAATCAACTATGTAACTATAAAATTTTTGAGAAAAACGTAGAGCCTAAGTAATTAATTAATCAATTCTATTCTATTCTACTCCATCATCGATAAGTCTCAGTGACCCTTCTCAAAAGAGTCAGACACTTGATGCATCTTTTGCACAAAAAAATCGGCACGGCCTCAAAAGGAAAAAAAGAGGAAAATCCGGAAAACATTTCTATGCACGTGATAGATGGCGCAGAAGTCCCGAGTCAGCTTTCTCCAGCCAATGGGCGTTCACTTTTCGCGCCTTTCCTAATTTGGCATCTTTTAATTAAAAAGCAATTTAAATTTAATCGATGACACTTAATTCCCGTTTCTTTTTCTGCGCTGTGGGGCACTGCCCAGAGTCATTTTTGGGTCATTTGGCTGTTCTTTCAGCCCAGTGAGGAAAAGCAAATCTGAGGATATTGAGGGAAATTTCAGATAAGGAATTATTCGTTCCCATCCTTTCTTTTTTTCATATTTAAGGCAATCGAACATCCGAGTATTTGAACAACTTTTTTAAATAATGTCTCTTTCTTAGATTAGTTATTTTTTCTTTTTATCAACAGTAATAAGATAAACTTTTAAGAAATATAATAATTAATTCTTACTCTTATTCTCTCTCTTATTTTTGTATATGTATAGTAAAAACAACCAAGTAATAAACTAGTCAAAACCATATTCCTAACTTGGTTTCATTGAATCCCACTCCCCAGTTTTATTTTTTTATTAGTTACTCTACTATTTTTTTAAAGAAACCTTATACAGTATTTAAAAAATAATGACTTTCTCTTCTCAAATATCTGACAGTAGGGAAAACTCTTACGATGACAAAAAGGATATCGAAGCCTTAAATGATAAGATTCCTTCTACTTCTCAAGATTATTACCTAGATTCATATTCTCAAGCCTCCGATGAAGTTGTCGAAACTAAACTTGCCTTCTTCAATAGGCTGATGGCTGGTATGAACACCGAAACTAAAGGTGTTGAACCAGTAAGTGAAGAAGAACAAAATGATGATTCTTTGATTAATGCCGCTTCAATGTGGTTCTCTGCTAACATGGTCTTACCTGCACTAGCTATTGGTGGTTTAGGTCCTTTAGTTTTCGATTTAAATTTTGGTACATGTGTTTTAGTAATTGTTTTCTTCAATATCTTAGGTTTATTACCTGTCGCTTTCTTTTCTTTATTTGGTTCTCAATTCGGTTTAAGACAAATGATTTTATCAAGATTTTTAATTGGTAATATTACCGCTAGAATTTTTGCTCTTATTAACGTCGTTGCATGTGTCGGTTGGGGTATTGTTAATACTGTTGCCGCTTCTCAGTTATTAAATTTGGTTAATCAACATTCAGGCCATAATCTTCCTTTATGGGCTGGTTGTATTGTTATCATTGGTATCACTCTTTTGGTTACTTTCTTTGGTTATAGAGTTATTCACACTTTTGAAAAATACTGTTGGATTCCAAATTTCGCCATCTTCTTAGTATTATTAGCTCGTTTAAAGATTTCTAATACTTTCACTAATGGTCCTTGGACTTCTGGTCCAACTACAGCTGGTTGTGTATTATCATTCGGTTCTACTGTATTCGGTTTTGCTACCGGCTGGACCACATATGCTGCTGATTACACTGTCTATATGCCAAAGAATACTAACAAGTACAAGATTTTCTTCTCTATCGTTGCTGGTCTTTCTTTCCCATTATTCTTCTGTATGATTTTAGGTGCTGCTTGTGCTAGAGGTGCTGCTAATAACCAAGTTTGGAATGATTATTACCAACAAAATGGTATGGGTGGTTTAACTTATGCTATCTTGGTACCAAATTCGTTACATGGTTTCGGTGATTTCTGTTGTGTCTTACTAGCTCTTTCTACTGTTGCTAACAATGTTCCAAATATGTATACCATCGCATTATCAGCTCAATCTATCTGGGACAGATTTGCTCAAATTCCAAGACCTATTTGGACTTTCTTAGGTAATGCTTTTGCTTTAGGTATTTCAATTCCAGCTTGTTACTTTTTTGCTACTTTTATGCAATACTTCATGGATTCTATCGGTTACTATTTATCCATTTACATTTCCATTGCTTTAACTGAGCATTTCATATATAGACGTAATAGTTTCAGCAATTATAATGTCGATGACTGGAACAGGAATGATAAGTTACCAATTGGTATTGCTGGTTGTTGTGCGCTAGTTGTTGGTGCCTTTGGTGTTGCATTAGGTATGTCCCAAACATATTGGGTCGGTGAAATCGGTCGTTTAATTGGTGATTTCGGTGGTGATATTGGATTTGAATTAGGTGCTAGTTGGGCATTTATTGTTTACAATATAGCGAGACCATTAGAACTTAAGTATTTTGGCCGTTAAGGAATGATCTATTTCTACCCGCTATTTTACTTATAACTTCCAATCTTTCACCAGTTTTGATAGAGCAATTTTCTATGCAAATAATTAATATATTTATATAAAATCTATATTCATACTCTAACTAAAAAAAATAAGTTAAACTTTACTTACCATTTTTTAAATACTAATGATGTATTAATGCCACCAAACCCAAAACTATTAGAAAGTGCATATGTTAGATTCTCTTTATGTAATGGATTATCTTTTAATAATGTTATAGTATCTGATAAAGTATTATCTAATTTTATTTCATTCTTTAAATTCAAAGTATGAGGAAGAATATTATTTTTCAATGAAAGGATAGTAAAGATAGCTTCAACCAGACCAGCTGCTCCTAACATATGACCCATCGCACCTTTATTACTACTGATAAAGAGTGGATCTTTCCTTTGATTTTGGTATTGTAACGCTAAAGTATTAATTGCAGAGAGTTCTGCTTTATCACCTAATGGAGTAGAGGTAGCATGTGCATTTATATAGTCTACTTCATTGAAACTAATTTGAGATCTATTTATAGCTTGAGTCATAGATCTTATTGCACCTATACCATCTGGATGAGGAGAAGTAATATGATAAGCATCATTTGAAATACCAAACCCAGTTAATTCAGCAAGAATTGTAGCGTTTCTATTTAAAGCATGATTCAATTCTTCTAAGATAATAGTACCTGTACCTTCGCTAATAATAAATCCATCTCTATTTTCATCAAATGGGGCAGAATGAGAAGTGGATGAAAGACTTTTCATTCCATGGAATCCGGCAATAGTTAAAGGATGTAGAGATTGTTCAGAAGCTGAAACTATTGATATGTTTGCCATATTATTCTTTATATCATTATAACCATCAATAATTGCATTATTACCAGTTGAACAAGCGCTTGAAATAGTCTTTGAAGGACCCTTAATTTTAAATTTTAATGAAATTGCACTCGATATCATATTTGGTAATATTTTAGGGATGAAGAAAGGTGAAATTTTTTTCTTCTTATTATTGATTATTTGTACAATTGTTTCATGAATATCATTAATTTCAGGTAAACCAATACCTACATTTACACTTGTATTATTACAATCAAGTTTTATAGCGGTTTCTAATTTGGTATTAGGTTTTATAAGATCGGCGGATATAAGAGCATTATAAGTGGTAATAATAGCAAATTGCATAGATTTAGTCAATTTTCTAAAATCTTGAGGTGAAAATAATATATCATTGTAATGATTTAAAGTATCATTCGGGATATTATGTAATTTTCCAATTTTCATATCTGAAGGAATATTATATAATTCATTATTTAAATTTTCAATGTTTGAAATTTTAATAAATGGAGAAGTCTTTATTGAGATTAAATTATTCCATGATTTCTTAACGTTATTACCTAAGGGAGTAATACAATCGAGTCCCGTAATCACTACTCTTCTAGAGGACATTTTGTGTATGTATCTTTTCATATTGTAATAGTGCTAATAGTTTTTCAAAAGTGATACGGCTTGGCATATTTTTTAACATTAAGATTTTCAATGAGAAAAAATAAGGGTTAGTACTATGACGAAAATTGAATAACGACAGAAACAGTATTATTATTATTATGTTAGTCTATTAAATATGTATATTTTATGTAAGTGTATAATTCTATAAAGATTAGCAATTTTTTTTTATTCTATATGGTTAGAAAGAGAAATGAATATATCTATCAAAATGTGTGGGAGATTATTTTTATTTTTGCATTAAATTTTGTTTTTGTGTTTCTTTTAAAGAGTTTACCATTGTAATAAATCATCTTTAGCGTATAAGTAGTCATCGAAAATGAATTCGACTTCATCAGTTACAGGATCGTAACCACCTACTCTAATAGATTCGTGATTCTTGACGATTATATCACAACCTTTTTCCTTTAAGAAATCTAAATCAAAAGTAGTAGCTATACCTACGATTTTACAGCCTGCAGCTTTACCAGCAGCGACACCAGCAGGAGCGTCTTCAAAGACGATAACTTTTGATTTAGATGGATCTTGTTCGTTGATTGGATAACCTAAACCGTTTCTACCCTTTAAGTAAGGTTCTGGATGTGGTTTACCTTGCTTGACATCCCCAGCGGTAATGAAATATTCAGGTCTCTTAATACCTAATAAATCGAACCACTTATGAGCCATTTCCCAAGTACCAGAAGTGGCGACAGCCCATTTTTCCTTTGGTAAATTGTTTAAATCATTACATAATTTAACAGCACCTGGGACTTCAATAGAGAATTTACCGAATTTCTCAGGAATTTCACCTTCTAATTTAGAGGCAAATTCTTCACTAGCGTAATCAGGAGCGAATTTAGCAATAGCATCATAAGTTCTCCAACCGTGAGAAATCTTAATTACATGTTCAGCATCGAAGTAAGGCTTATCCTTACCAAAATCTCTCCACATAGCAGCAATAGCAGGTTGAGAAATAATGATTGTACCATCAACATCGAATAGAGCGGCGTTGACCTTCAAAGAAATAGGAGACTTAGTTTGAGTAGCAGACATAATATATTTTCTTTATTTTCTTGTAATAACTGTTATATTAGATAAAAGTAGTTATACTTGTGTGGTTGTATATCAAACTGTATGATAAAGAAGACAAGACTGGAAATAAACCTCTCGAGAGACTACCAGGGACCCTTTATATATGTATTTGTAATGAAAAGAAACGAAGATTTTGGCCCTGACGTAAAAAATGGCTCAAAAGGACAAAAAGAAACGCGAGGGCCAAAATACCGCGTGTCACGTGTTGCCGTCGGTTCTTTTTTCACTGTGGGCAACGTAAAACGTGGCTAAATAGATAGCGAGTGGTGGTTGAATAGAGAGAGTGAGTGATAGTTGGAAGGAAGGGCAAGCAAGATGACTGACTACAGCAAGTTCACGGTGGTGCAATTGAAGGGACAGCTGTCCGAGAGAAATTTGAGTCTCGATGGCCTCAAGAATGACCTGGTAGAGAGGTTGCTTAAGGATGATCAAGATAAGAAAAACTCGGATGCCACTGAAAATAAGAATGATGAGGCTGCTGACTCTGTGAATGATGTTGCTGAGAAAGGTAATGAAGATGTTGTTGCAGAGGTAGCGGAAGCTGAGGCTCCTAGTGCTGAGGCTGCCAGTGCTGAGGCTGAAACTCCCGCTGCTGTGGATGATACAGTTCCAGAGAAAAAGGAATTATCTAATGAAGAGATTAAGTCGTTAGCGTTAGATCATTTGAACAAGAAATTAGCAAGAAGTAAGAAATTCGGTTTAGATGAATCTGAAATTGATTCAATTTCAAGATTAATCAATCGTATTGAAAAATTTGGTCTTGATTTAAATAGTCCCTTAGCTGTTGAACTTGGTTTAGTTGAGGAAAAAAATGACAAGAAAAAGAATATTAATGACAAAAAAAATAACCGCAATCGTAATCGTAATAGAATTCAAAAGAAAAATCATAGATTTAATAACAATAGAAGAAGAAGAAATTAGATATACTTTCTATACTTGTATAAATAATTATTATAATTTTTCTTTTATATCTTCTTTGAACAGTATAAAAAAAAATATGCTATATGTAGTAATAATCGTTTCTTTCATTATATAAGTAATACTAAACTTTAATATTGTTGAACTGGTTGTGGTAAATTACCATTTGCAAATGATTTCCTAACTATAAAATTTGGTAATGGTGTTAATGAATTTGTACGTGGTGATGTTGATACACTTGATGGTCTTGGAATATCTTGGTTCATTATAGATACTACACTTGGTAATTTATTATCTTTTTTATCATTAGGAACCGGTTGGTGTAAGGATACGATACTTAGTATATTTAGCGCATTTAATCTTGTCGAATTTTTATCTTCAACTTCTCCACTCTTAGTTAATGGATATTTATTACTTATCTTTAATTTAATGATTTCCTTTAATGATTCTAAACCAATATCAAATCCAAAATCTTTAACTAATGAACCAATTATTAAGAATAGCAATTTAATTTGAATCTTTTCTTTAATTGGTGATAATAATAGTTTGTTATTGTCATCTATATTTAAAGAGTTAAATAAATCATGTGATAGATTAGATAAACGAATCTTTGATGATGAATGACAATTTAAATATTCCATTAAAGAGGAAGATAATTTTGAAAAATGTGTCTCAATGACAAATGAAGTTGAAGCTTTAATTGATAATTCACCTAAATTTTCTAAATTTTTAAAATCATTCAAATTTAATTTTGTATTATTGATTATTGAATGACAACTGCTTGATCTTTTAATTAAATTAATTAATTTTTCCATTATTGAATTTGGAATATATGAATTGTTATTGTAAAAACAATTATTATTATTTATTTGATTCGTTATTTGTAATGGTAATTTCAAATTAATTAAATTATTAATTATTGTCTTTATAATATCATCATTATTGTCATTTGAAATTTGTAAAGAATTATTAGTAATTATATTATTATTATTCATAGTAGTTTCATCCGAACTCGGATAAAAATTAATATCATTAGTAGCAGTGGTAGTAGTAGTGGTAGGGATAGGAAGTAAAGCAGTGGTTCCTCCAGTACTACTATTATTAGTATCTAAATCAATATTAGACTTATTTAAATTTTCAATTTTCTTTTTTGAACGTTTTCTATTTCTTCTAACAGATTGAACCGCAGCGGTAACTAATTTTTCAAATTCTAAAGCAGTGTCAATAGAATAATTAAATTCATTTCTTAAGATATTAGCAATTTGTTTTATATTTGTATCTTGTTCACTTGCTTTACGATCAGATAAACTAAATTTATCAATTAATTCTAATCTTCTACTTGAGAATAATTTCCATTTTTTCTCATCTAGAAAATTTAATTGTTGTCTTATCTTATGTGTCGTACCTTTACCATTTGAAATTTTAGAAATTTTATAGTCGCTTATGTTGGAACTAGAACTAGTTAGCGAAATTGAATCCATTATAAAATAAAAAGAAAAAGAAAAGCAAGAAAGATGTGTCAGTTAGATCACTTTACAGATCAAGAAAAGACAAGATAAGAAAAAAAGGCAAACGATCCCTGTAATATGAGAACAAATGCACTTTTTCTTATATAAAGAAAGAACGATATCATGTAATATATAAATATATATACCAGAGAATGGAATGGATTAAAATCGGATATGAAATCAAATAACACAGTGCAAAGCAAAATATGATCCGGGATGATTATTCATCAAACCGAAAAGAAACACAATACGAATAACGAGAAAGTGGGAAAGAAAAAACGTAATAATATGTCTTGTGAGCGATGTGAAATGAGATGATTTCTCGAGCACTCAGTTACTCGTAGTGGAAAGTACCGCAATGTTCAGACAGCACCACTATTAGCCATCAAATGATTACTTAATATCGGAAAACGCTCAATAGGGATGAGTCGTGCGGCCGCAAAATAGTAGCCGAAGGAAAAACTAGGCAGCGGTTCGTAGTCATTTCCGCGGGCGAAGCGCGGAGCCGACAGGAGAATCGGGTCGGAAAAACAGAGAACGGCGCCACCTTAGCGCCAAGGGTATTGTTTCACTGTTTAATCCGCTCTTTTCCGCGGAAAACGAAGGCAGCGTTCCATGAGTTTCTTTTCTCCAAGAGGCTGGGAATCTATCATTATCCGCGGGTGTTCCTTCCCGTATGCAACCGCGGAGAGCCGAGAACGTGACCCGAGAAATTTGAGAGTCGGAACAGGAATCGGCGGCCTGGCTGAACACTGGAGATAATCATATATCTGCCGATGAAGTGTGGAGAATAGTCACGGGCATCTTAGCGCTATTAATTAAATTTTGCTCCGGTAGGGCGATTCTTTTTCCTTCCGAGGCAGTTTTTCTCTCGGAGCACTTCCTTCCGGTCATGACTTTTGAAATAGAGATGAGCTAAAAGCTCTCATTAACGTTAAGATGAAGAAGTAAGTTGTGTATTAGTGGGATATATTTATTCATTTATTTATTTAGTTGATGAATACTACACATAGAAAAGAGACAAAAATGTATTCAAAGTTTACTGGTATTCTTCTCTTTGAATTGATCTTCAGTAACTCCATCTCCCATTGCTGCAGTAGAACTAACACCACCTTGAGCTAATTTAAGTATACCATCGATATATTCTGCACCTGACCATTTTTGATGTTTTACAATATCAACTCCATTATCAATTTCTTTCTGTTGAACATTTTGCGCATATGCCTGCATACCAAATTCTGAAAATTCTTTAGCAAAATTGTTTATTGCTAATGCTGTTGTGTGTAATCCAGCTAATGTAATGAATTGCCAAATATATCCTAATTTACCCAATCTATCAATAAATGTACGTTGGTCATCTCTTGACATCGCTTTTGGCCAATTAAAGGATGGTGATAAATTATAAGCTAGCCATTGTTCAGGATACTCTAATCTAACTCCCTTTGCAAATTCTTTGGCTTGTTCATAATCTGGGTAATTTGATTCCATCCATACTAAATCTGCATATGGTGCAAATGCTCTTGCTCTCTTTACTGCACATTGTGTACCACCACGATAACGATATAATCCTTCACGTACTCTTGGTAATTCCCAATCAAAATAAATTTCATATCCAATTAATTCCTTTGATAATTTTTGATATTCTTTAATTGACATATCAACTAATGGTCCAGCAATTTTATTAAATTTTCCAATTATCTTTCCCTTATCTTTAATCTTGTCATTTCTTTGAACTTCTTCTTCGAATGCTTCATGAAATAGTTTTAAATTGGCTCTTTTACACCAATTTTTTTCAATTATTTCCATCTCTTTATTTGATTTCCCTTGTAAAATTGCATTATTCATTACTTGAGCAAATGGTTCTTCTAATTCTTTATTAGTAGAACCAACAATAAAATAATGATCTCTTGTATCAATTGTAGAACTAATTAATGTAGCAGCTTCACTATCAGTCCTTGCAACAATAATTAATTCAGAATTCATAATATCTGCACACATCCTAATGGTAACTAATCTATTTATATGTTCTTGAATTGGAATTACACATCTACCTGCCATATGTCCACATTTTTTATTAGAAGATGTTTGATCTTCCATATGAATTCCTGCTGCACCTCTTTCAATAAACATTTTAGTTAATTTAAACACTGCGGTTAATCCACCATGTCCAGCATCAGCATCAGCAATAATTGGTGCCAAATAATCAATAGGATCATTTAAAGCTTTCAATTCTTGTGCATTATTAACACGGGCTCTTTCTTCAAATTGTTTCCTATCATGAAATTGTTGAGCTTTGAATAAATGTTCAACTTTATTTGGTACTGTATCCATTGGATAATCAGCAAGATCTGGTCCTGGTTCATTTGATGTTGAAGAAGTTGAAGAACATTGCCAACCAGAAATATATATAGTATCCAAATATTTTGTCATTTGAGATATTTGAACCGGATCCATTGCACCAAATGTCTTTGAAACTGTCTTATTCTTAAAATGTTGTTCTAAGATTGAGTATAATTTTTCTGACATTATAGATGATGGATATTTAACGGTTGGGAAACTACCACGTCTAATGGCAATTTCCTTTGAAGAATAAATTCTCTTTGTCTTTCTCCAACGTGGTGATGACCACCATTTTTCAATTTGTTCAATTTCATTATTCAAATGTGCCTGTAACAATGAGAAGTCTTTATTTTCATTAGAAAATTGTGACATTTTTCGTTTCTGTCTTTTTTAATTATTATTTATAAAAAAAAGGGTAATACTTTAGATACAAGCTAAAACTAAAAATTAAGTTACAAGAAATACTACTCATCTTATATATAAATAATTTTTCTCTGATTAATTCGATTATTACTCATTTTACTCAATTCAGTCTTTGTGGTCTTCAGTAAACCAATTAAAAGTATGCCTTTGTCTAACTAATTCACTATATCTGTTTTAATTATGTATCTCAATACTTGTGAGTTAAAAGTAATAAAAAAATGCATGACAGTGTATCTTCAAGATATTGAATAATATTAATAAGATGACCGGACGAATGGAACTCTTCTTTAACTGACACAGAATGAAAATATGGGGAAAATAAAACCAAAAATATTTAAAACCGAATTCGGACGAACGGAAGTTTGTCTTTTGTTTTTCTTTTCTTCGCACAGTTTAAAGTGAAAAGCTTTATTGAGTGTAAAAAAGGCAAAAATAAACGACACCGGCAGGATTTGAACCAGCGCGGGCAGAGCCCAACAGATTTCAAGTCTGTCGCCTTAACCACTCGGCCACAGTGCCATAGTTTATAAACATTTATTGTATTTGGTAGTCGTATTGAAAGACAAATTGTTATTAATACTTGATCATCTTTTTTTATATAAAATACATAATAACTAGAATTTAAAGAAAGACAAACTTATTCATTCGTTCTCAATAATTCGTGGGCTATTTATATGTTTTATTTTCTAATCCTGTTCTCATACAATTATCCTATAAGACCGTTTTCATGACTCATCTTAATTACTTATCCTTATTATTCTTCTTGGGATTTACCAGTCTCATAATGAACTTAAACTCCTTGTTAAGTCGTTCTTTTTATTGGTTAAATAGTTCTTATCATAAATCCGACTTTTATTAAACGGTGATTGTCCCTAGTGTGGAAAACGGTATTATTTATTATTCATCACGTGCCAGGGTCGGGTCTTTTCATAATACAACAACATTTGAAATGTTTAGTAGCACTTATAAACAACGTCATTTGCAATTGTCAAACTTTGAAAAATATGGTAAATACTTTACGAAGACATATGTCTTTGGTCTTATACTTTTATATTTACTAAAACATTATTTAATAATTATTTAATGTCTTGATAATCATACATTAAGGGCAGTTGTTTTGCATATCTTTCGATTATTCAGTATAAATTTGCAAATTTTCCTTTATTAATAATGAACTTTTGATATAAAAATAAAATAAAAGGTTTCAACCCTTAGATATGGAGTATGTTAGTAGAAAGCTGCCAAGAATCAACTACAATACCAAGATTTTTGTCTTGGGTATTTTGGCTTTTCACATTTTTTTCATGACTGAGTTTTGACAGTGACTAGGATATATTTGTAAAAGTAAATTTTAATTACAAAAGCCCAAATGAGACTGCAATTTTTTACCTGTTGAAAATTTTAACATTGATTAAAAAAATGATAATTTTTTTATATTTTGTCTTCAGTAGCCCATCATAGGACAAAACATTTTTAAAAAGCATATAAACAAAAAATATAATAATAAAATGTGCTAAACTGTCAATTAGATAACAATATTGATTACTATATCAAGACACTTTTATTTATTATGATTTTTCCTTTTTTTCTAATGCAATTAGAATTTGTATTTTACAGATTACTTCTTATCATAAACAAATAAGATAATGCTCAAATATCATAAAATATTCATAAAGAAAATATTACAATGCTTTATAATAATGATGGTAAAAAATCAAAAAGTATATTATGAGTGAGCATTGCGCTGCATGTTAATATATACTAAATAGAATCCTGAGCGATTTACACAATAACAAAAATTGGTAAGATCATTTACGAGGATACATTACTGACATATTTTAAAACTATAATAAATTAAATCATACATATAGTTGAAGTATTTACTACTGACTTTAGGTTTTTTATCTTCATAATGTATAGAATTATAACTTACTGACTACTTACATTAATTAGTAAGCCTATAATATTATCTACTGTCTAAACACTTTTGTTCCAAAAAAAGCCTGAATATCAATTTGTGAATGAATAATAATACTCCCTAATATCAGAATATTAAGAACGTATGCAATAAGATAACAAACACATCTTGAAAAAGGTTAAAACAAGATAAATTCAACATATCTTGAGAATGCTTATGATCTATTATAGTAAGTCACCACCACACAAGAACATTGTTCCTCTGATTCATTACAAGTATGTCTTTTCACTTTTGCACCGAATCAGTATTATTTGGAAAATTTACACACTAAAAGCTATCCCCCAAGGCACACACAGAGGATGGCACGTTCTATTGTTTACATTTGAGTATCCCAGATCTTGCCTCGAGAGAAGCGCACACACAAAATTTTGCAGCCCCACTTCGAGTGGAATCGGCAGCGGATCCCACTGAATCGCACCATTTGCATCAACAAAGTATCAAGTATCAAGTTACAATACTGTACCACCCAGCAAACCCCTTGTTCTTTTACTACTGGTATCCCACTACTTGTTTATTGCAAATCCGGGGCAGCTCAACAATCACGTTACTGCGAAAAAAGAATGCGAGGGGCAATGATAAAATCCCTTAGTGGGACCACAAATACTACAAGATAACACTTTTGATCTAAAGGATCCCAAGGGGGGTGGCACAGCTAATGATAATAGTATCAATAACAGAAGGTATATAAGTAGTTGAGATATACGATATTTCAAACTTGTATTTTTCATTTATTCTCTTGTACTAATCTTTTCTTATTTATCTTAAATAGACAACAGTAATAAATTCATTTATTGCATTCAAGCATAATAATAATAATACAAATATCTTAAATAACAAAACAACAACTACAATGGCCAAGAAGGATAAGAAACCAAAGTTCTCTACCGTTACTAACAAAGAAGGTGAATCTATCAAGGTCTTTGAAGATTTAGATACTTTTGAAACTTTTTTAAAAAACGAAACTGAAGATAATGAATTTGATAATTTACATTGTCAGCTGAATTATTATCCTCCTTTCGTTATGCATAATTCTCATGATGATCCTGAAAAGATCAAAGATACAGAAAACTCGCATTCTAAAAAATATGTTCGTCATTTACATCAGCATGTTGAGAAACATTTGTTGAAGGATATCAAAGAGGCCCTAGGCCAACCTGATATGAAGTTCCATGATAAGAAAAAAGATGAAACTTTTGAAAAGATCACTTGGTCTTACGGTGAAGAAACTGAACTAAATAGCAAGAAGTTCAAAGTCGATGTCAATGTCACTTGTTGTCATGATAATGCTATGGTCGCTGTCGATTATAGAACTCATCCTGTAGCAGAATAGTTTATATCCTGCTATTGAAAATCTACTCAATTTTCTTTTATTCTAATGATGTTATGACTACTAAACAAATGGTATCGATAAATCTACTCTTATATACACTATTAGATATATACAAGATATATTTACTTTATCAATAAAAATATTAATTCTAATCTACCTATTTTTAGTATTATAATCAATTTTTTATCACGTGGATTCCAGATATTCGGGTAAAAAGAAGAAAGTTCAAAAAGAAAAATTTTTATTAACACATAAAGGATTTAATTTTCTATTTTGGAATAACGTAACGTTAATCAATATTTTATATATCATATTTATTCTTTTTTCTTCAAAAGATATTCAAAAGATTTACTATTGAGTATCACATTATTACCTAGTAAAAACTTTATAAAAAAACCTTTTAAACTTACAACAAAATATGACTACTGAAGCTTATCAAACATTTCAAACTTTCCAAAACAATAATAATTACGATAGTGGATTTCTTTCTGAAGAGGAAGAAGATTACTGTCCCCTATGTATCGAACCATTAGATATCACTGATAAAAATTTCTTTCCATGTTCATGTGGCTATCAAATTTGTCAATTTTGTTATAATAATATTAGACAGAATCCTGAATTAAATGGTAGATGTCCTGCATGTCGTCGTAAATATGATGATGAAAGTGTACGATACGTCGTTTTATCTCCTGAAGAGTTAAAGCTAGAAAGAGCTAAACTAGCTAGAAAGGAAAGAGAAAGGAAACAAAGAGAAAAAGAACGTAAAGAAAATGAAAATAGTAATAGGAAACATCTCGCTGGTATGAGAGTTATTCAAAAAAATCTAGTTTACGTCGTGGGGGTTAATCCACCAGTTCCTTATGAAGAAGTAGGTAATATCCTAAGATCAGATAAATATTTTGGTCAATATGGGAAAATCAATAAAATTGTAGTAAACAGAAAATCTCCTCCTCATTCAAATGAAACCAATTCTGGTAACAACAATAATTTTCATCATCATTCTTCCGGATATGGTGTATACATTACTTTTGCTTTGAAAGATGATGCTTCGAAGTGTATTGCTCAAGTTGATGGTACGTACATGGATGGAAGATTAATTAAAGCTGCATACGGTACAACTAAATACTGTTCCTCATATTTAAGAGGCTTACCTTGTCCTAATCCAAATTGTATGTTTTTACATGAACCTGGTGAAGAAGCTGATTCTTTTAATAGAAGAGAACTTCATAATAAACAACAAGCTCAAGCCGCTAATCAATCAACTCCTAATTCAACTAATTCAAATATTTACGTTAAAGCTGCAACTGCTTCTAATTCACATACTTTAGCATCACTAAATACTTTCCAGTCCAATCATTCTTCCCCTGCTCCTGTAAAAGCCCAACTTCATAATAACGATACCAATAATAGTAATAATACGGGAAACTCAACTCCTGTTTTAACTCCCGCTCCTGTACCAACCGGTAGTAACCCATGGGGGATTAGTCAATCTTCAACTCCTGTAACCTTAAACTTATCCAAAAACAGCAGTTCTCATCATCTACCAACCCTAACCGACTCATTACTCAACCACCATAACAATAATATTAATACACTAAACAACGTCACAAATACTATCAACCATCAGAGTAATGTTATTGCTACTTCTAGTGGTGCTACTAATGATAATAACAACACCAATAATGCTGCTTCTAACAAGAAAAAGAATACTACTGTAGAGAAGGCCTATGTTGATCCTTATGATGCCTTAGGTAGTGCTGTCAAATTTTTGGACAAGACTATAAATTCTCTATCTTATTATGAAAATCGTCCATTAAGATTAAAAACTAACATCATCGATGATACTGAATATAAGAGATACCCTGCATTATTTTCATGGGATAAGATTGAAACATCTAAAAAGGGTAAAGGTGTACTAAAAAAGAAGCTCATTGAAATGCTAGCTACAAAACCAACTGATTATTCTGCTTCAATTTTAGAATTTTTACAAAGTAATAGTGCTCAAATGACGAATACTCCTCCTCCAATGAATCCAAACATGGTTGATTCAGCATCCCCTGTGAATAATAATGAAAAGGAGAACATAAATCAAAATGAACAAATTATGACTAATCAAGCTCAAGTATTATCTGAAGTTCCAAACCAAATGTTACAACCAAGTGAACATAATCCAATGAACATGAACCATCAATTCCCACCAGGTATGTTCCCATCTAGTCAAAAGGACACATTGAAGAACCAAGGTAATGAATCCAGTACTAATAACTCTACTGATTTATTAAATCAATTGATAAATGGTAGAAGAATCATAGCGGGAAATTAGAGTTCTCTCAAGAAAACTTGCTATATTAGTCAAGCATTTTATCATTGGTGCACCTATTTAAATTCCGCCTTCATATACATATATAAGTTAATAGAGTGTACAGAATACATACATATAAATACATATATATGTATCAAATTTGCAAATATTTCTTATCCTTATTAAAATATCGAACTAACCTTGTTCTAATTTGTTAATAAAATTATTTTTTTCCTATAAAGCCGGAAAGATATGATAATGCATTTGGCAATGTTTAAAGCTTGCCTGGTGAAGAGGAAGCCATAGATAGCAGCTTATAGAGATATCTAATTCTAAACTGTTAGACTAAACCACTAATGTCACATAATATTTCAAGATTTCCACCAGAAGTGGCGAAATACTTTAAACCGAATCCACCATTACCATTCAAAAGACAAGTAGATCACCCTATAGAAAAGAGAAGAACTAACCCAAATATAACGGGACTATCTAAATATTTAGAGAACCTATCGGAATATAAAGTATCTCTTCCAACTGGTTCGCCCAATGGCCATTTATTAGCTTATTCCTCAGTGACTAAAAAAATTAACAAAAATAATAAGATATTAAACAAAGCATACAGGCAATGGGCTCCTCATAAGGATCCTAACGTTAAGGATACGGATCCTTTACATACTATCTTTGTTGGAAGATTACCATATTCTGTAACTGAAATTGATCTAACTAAAGAATTTGGGAAATTTGGAACGATAGAGAAAGTTAGAATTGTAAGAGATATAAAAAATAAAGAAAAATCAAGAGGTTATGGATTTATTGTGTTTAATGATAGCAACACTGTGAGAACTATAACTAGACAAATTGGTGTCCATAGAGGGATAGATATTAAAGGAAGTACGTGCATTGTTGATATAGAGAGAGGGAGATTAGATAATTATTTCAAACCAAGAAGATTTGGTGGAGGTTTGGGAGGAAGAGGTTATAAGGGAAGAGAGAAAGAACGTAAGCAATTTTTCGAAAGGACAGGAAATGAAAGACATGGTTTCAGGGGTCCAAGGCCTGATTATAGAAGCGGTCCTGCACCTGTTAGACAAGAGGGAGGATATCATGGAGCAAGCAGATTTAGCAAAGCTCCTTCATTTACCGTATCAGAAAATAGTAGAGCTGACTCAACAAGATATGATCCACATTACGAAGAGCCTAGTGTAGCTCATACAGTGGCTACTAGTTACAGATCAAGAACAGCCAGAACTATGGAGAGAGTACCAAAAGAAAAGACTGACATGCCAGACTATTAATTGAATTTACGCGTAACGAACTGCCAACGTTCAAAATATACATATATATGTAGAAACCCTAATAGCATTCAATGACAAATATATACTGATAAAAAGAATATTCTGTCACTGTCATATCCAAATCCATATTACCTCGCTATTCTTTTCACTTAGCGGCATTTTTGCACTAGCCATTATTCTTTATGAACCTGTGCGGCAACTCTCAGAGACGAAAAGATCTCCCTCGAAAAAAATTTTCCGTTAAGTGAATGAGTCAGCGACGACAACTGTTACTCATTTTTTTGCTGTCTTTTGGCTTGAAAGGACTGTGCGTTCCGCCATATAAATTGGATGCAGTCAAGAGAGTCTTCGCTATCCACTGCCTTTAGGATCTTTTTTTTTATGTTAGTTCTCAATTTGTAGAAATCTCCATAATTGTTCAATTTCTACATTGGGAAGCAGCTCATCTCAGATATACCCATATTTTTTCAAGTTTTAGGTAGAACTCATCCATTGAAAGAGTATATTACTTTTATTACAAAATTCTAGATTGATTCTAAAATAAGTAACTAACAAATTCTTCATTTTACTCCCTGTACTTACTTTATTTTCCTGATATTCTCTATCTGCATATACAATGTCACCATCTATGAGACTCTTAGTCTCAACTAGGAGATTTCATTCAACTAATTTAAAAAATACTTTGAGTTTACTTTCTAAGTATTCTGCTACAAATGCTGCTGTAAACACATCACTTCAAATAAAAGATTTATCATCTTATAACTGGTCAAAAAAAAAGCTAGCCTACTCTAAAAGATACATTTCCTCGACAAACGGAGTCGGCTCATATGGTACCAGATCTACTGTAGTTCAATTACTGAACAATATAAGTACGAAGCGTGAAGTAGAACAATATCTAAAATATTTCACGTCAGTATCACAACAACAATTTGCTGTCATTAAAGTTGGTGGTGCTATAATAAGTGACAATCTTGATGAACTAGCGTCTTGCTTAGCGTTCCTTTATCATGTCGGTCTATACCCAATCGTATTACATGGAACAGGTCCTCAAGTGAATGGTAGATTAGAAGAAAAAGGAATAGAGCCAGATTATATAGATGGTATTAGAATTACTGATGAAAATACAATGGCTGTGGTGAGAAAATGTTTCCTTGAACAAAACCTGAAATTAGTCTCTGCTTTGGAAAAGCTAGGGGTACGTGCAAGACCAATTACTTCTGGTGTCTTCACTGCTAATTATTTGGATAAAGATAAATACAAACTTGTTGGTGAAATTACTGGTGTCACTAAGGATCCTATCGAAGCTTCCATTAAAGCCGGTGCATTACCAATCTTAACCTCTTTAGCTGAGACTACTTCTGGTCAAATGCTAAATGTTAATGCAGATGTTGCTGCTGGTGAGTTGGCTCGTATATTTGAACCATTAAAGATAGTTTACCTAAACGAAAAAGGTGGTATCATAAATGGTGAAACTAAGGAAAAGATTTCAATGATCAACTTAGATGAAGAATATGAAGATTTAATGAAACAAAGTTGGGTTAAATATGGTACAAAATTAAAAATAAAAGAAATTAAGGAACTATTGGATTATTTACCACGCTCTTCATCTGTCGCTATTATCAATGTTCAAGATTTACAAAAGGAACTTTTCACTGATTCTGGTGCAGGTACTATGATTAGAAGAGGTTACAAACTACTAAAGAAATACTCGTTGTCTGAATTCCCATCCACTGATCTATTGAGACAAGCATTACAAAATGATAAAGATATTACCTCTGGTAATCAATCTGTTTCATCTTACTTAAGAGAATTAGAATGTTCAAAATTTGTTGCTTATTGTGATGAACCATTGGAAGCATTAGCCATTGTAAAGACTGATACCGATATTCCTAAACTAGATAAATTTGTCTGTACCGATTCTGCTTGGTTAAATAACGTTACTGATAATGTGTTCAATGCTTTACGTCGTGAATTTACTTCTTTACAATGGATGGTAAATGAAAATGATCCAAATATTGCATGGCATTTTGATAAATCTCAAGGTTCTTACTTAAAGAATGGTAAGGTTCTCTTTTGGTACGGTATAAATGACTTGAACAGTGTCTCTGAGTTGGTTAGTGATTTTGTTAAGAACAGTAACCAAACCGGTTCCACTGTACATAACCCTTCAAGTAGGGTATTTCAAACAAATAAACAAGTTAGAAGTTACTCTACAAGGTCTCAACCTAAACCAAACGGAACAAATACTAAACCTGGACGTATTGCCTTAATTGGTGCTAGAGGTTTCACCGGTCAGAATATTTTAGCTATCATTGATAACCATCCTCATTTTGAGATTACACATGTTTCATCCCGTGAATTAGAAGGTCAACAGTTAAAAGGTTACAACAAAGCTCAAATTATTTATGAAAATTTGAAAACTGAAGATATCAAAACTTTAGAGAAGAAAGGTGAAGTTGACTTTTGGATTATGGCTTTACCAAACAATATATCTGAACCAATTGTTGAAGCTATCGAAAGTGTTGGTGGGCACTCAAAGATTCTTGATCTTTCAGCTGATCATAGATTTGTTCCAGAAACTGAATGGGCCTATGGTTTACCCGAATTGAATGATAGAGAAAAGATAGCCTCCGCTAAGAAGATATCAAATCCAGGCTGCTATGCTACTGGGTCCCAGCTAACGATTGCTCCTTTAAAGGAATACATTGAAGGATTACCAACTATTTTTGGTGTCTCTGGTTATTCTGGGGCAGGTTCTAAACCATCTTCAAAGAATGATCCCAAATTCTTAAATAACAATATTATTCCATATGCATTAACAAATCATATTCACGAACGTGAAATATCAACTCGTTTACAACATGAAGTTGCATTTATGCCACATGTTGGACAATGGTTTCAAGGTATCTCCTTAACAGTTTCTATCCCAATTAAGAAGGGTTCTCTAACAGTTGATGAGATTAAGTCTAGATATAAGAAATTTTATGAAGGTGAAAAATTGGTACATGTAATTGATGATGTACCATTAGTGAAAGACATTGGAGGTACACATGGTGTAGTTATTGGTGGATTTAAATTAAATGATGCTGGTGATCGTGTTGTAATCTGTGCTACCATTGATAATCTATTAAAAGGTGCTGCTACTCAAGCTGTTCAAAATATGAATCTTGCATTAGGTTACGGTGAATACGATGGTATTCCTTCAGATAAAATACTTGGTTGAACGAAAAAAAGTGCATATACATAATAAAACTATATTAATATTTATATATATTTATAATGAAAATTAAAAAGAAATGAAAACAAATACACTCATATACTTGAGTAATTATCTCATATTAATAATAATACATAATAAAGGTAAGATAATTTGTCTTACCCGGTGCACCTCTCTTGAACTTTTCAAAAAACTCGGCCCCTATCAGAAAGAGCCGACTATTGAAAAAAAAAAGAAAGTCCTCCTTAAGAATAGTTAAATAATAGCTGGATATTTACGTTGGATAGATGTAGTACAGGTAGTGCTAATATCCATAGATTGACCCAGTAGATAATCACGGTTTTTTGGTATACTATATAGAAACAAGAAAGTGATAGACAAAATGGCTGATTGGAGAAGAATTGATATAGATGCTTTTGACCCAGAGAGCGGTAGATTAACTAAAGAAGATATTACCCCACCTTATGCTACACAGATAACATTACAAGAGTTACAACCCAAGATTTCACAATTACGCTCTCTTGCCAGTAGTGGAGATATGAGTTCAGCAATTCAATTAATTACTACAGAACCACCATATAGTGCTGATGAAAGTGCAAAATTTGAATTTTTTAAAGCTGTTCTTGAGGCACTTACACAAGTCAGACAAGCTGAGATTACTAATATCATCAAGGGATTATCTTCAGTTCAAAAGGATGTTCTTGTGAAGTACCTATATAAAGGTATGTCAATTCCTGAAGGACAAAAGCAAGGTGGTATCTTACTTGCTTGGTTTGAAAAATTGACTGAAGATGCTGGTGTCAATCCAATTATGCATTACCTATCTGATAGAAGAACTGTATGATAACATGTATAGTTATGTATAGAACGTACAATTGACCTTCTCATCCAGATTCATAGTTACTGATTTTTTTCATAACCAAAACGATGTACAGATTTATGTAAACATAGCCTAATGAATTTTCAATAAATGCCATACGTTGACCCTTTTACTTACCGTAGTAAAAAAAGTACTCAGTATAGAATAATCTAATAGAGGTCTATTTCTTTTGTAACGCAATACTTTTGATTAGTAGTGCTATGTAAATCCGTCTAAGATGCATCACGATGACAAATAAAATTTATCAAATACATATCTACAAAGAAATAAGGTTTCCCATATCTTAGTATCCAAGCTACCTTTTTTTCTTCTTGTAATCGACTTCACATCACTTGCACCCTAAAGAAAACCAGCACAATCACTTTTACAGCTTTTACCCCAGCAGAGAACACTGCAGAACCGCAACTGATAATCACACATAACCCTCTACTTTTCTATCATTCGAGAGTCGTTGCACATAGCGACCACGCTACTGATTCATATCTTACTACCGTTTCCAGGGCTACCAGACATGTCTCTAATGCCGTTTCCACAGTAACCACCGCAGACGCGTAAATAAATGCCCCTCAGTGTCCCGAATGGGACAAGACGCGTCAACCAGAAAATGCGGCAAAATGCCACCCGTTCACGCGTCTTTTTGGTTGTCTGCTTAGTAATTTCGGTGGCAACAGACGCGTCAATACATATCCGACTGGAATGCGTCTTTGCCGATTTTGGGCAAAGCTTTTGTTAATTAACGTTGAAAGTTTTGACCTCTGCGGAATTCCTCTCTCTTATCCCAAACAGGCCATGTCTGTCTCTTATTACGAAGCATTTGTAATGTGATGAAAATTTTGTTTAAAGAAATCTTTTTTTTTACGCGTTTCGTGTTGCACATCTTTCTCACGGGATTTCAAGGAATCATAATGGACTCTCTGAATGTTTCACTGCACAACAAAGAAACTACATAGGGCATAGACAGACTTCATTCTCTGATCCAAAAGAAAGAAAAAAAAAAGATATATAAACTATCTCCATTTCTATATTCTAGGATAAGTTGTAGCTCTTCTATTTTGTCATTTTTTCATAATAACATTAATCATAAGATACCCAATTATATTCAATATAATCAAGTACTTAAGAACTTCAAAACTTCTTTCCATTTCTGCATATTCCTAATATAAAAATCTTATAATAATGTACGTTATAAAAAGAGACGGTCGTAAAGAACCTGTTAAATTCGATAAAATTACAGCTAGAATATCAAGATTATGTTATGGTTTAGATCCAAAACGTATAGATGCTGTTAAAGTTACACAACGTATCATTTCTGGTGTTTATGAAGGTGTTACTACTTCTGAACTAGATAACTTAGCCGCTGAAACATGTGCTTACATGACTACTGTCCATCCAGATTATGCTACTTTAGCCGCAAGAGTAGCTATCTCTAACTTACATAAACAAACTACTAAGCAATTTTCTCAAGTAGTCGCTGATTTACATGACTATATCAACCCTGCTACCGGTAAACATGCCCCAATGATTTCAGATGATGTCTATAATATTGTCATGGAAAATAAAGATGTTATAAACTCTGCTATCGTTTACGATAGAGATTTCCAATTCAACTACTTCGGTTTCAAAACTTTAGAACGTTCTTACCTTTTAAGAATTAACGGTAAAGTAGCTGAACGTCCACAACATCTAATAATGAGAGTCGCTTTAGGTATCCATGGTAATGATTTAGAAGGCGCTTTTGAAACTTATAATTTAATGTCTATGAGATATTTCACTCATGCTTCACCTACCCTTTTCAATGCTGGTACTCCAAAACCTCAAATGTCTTCTTGTTTCTTAGTCGCTATGAAAGATGATTCTATTGAAGGTATTTACGATACTTTAAAAGAATGTGCTTTAATCTCAAAGACCGCTGGTGGTATTGGTTTACATATTCACAATATTCGTGGTACTGGTTCTTATATCGCTGGTACTAATGGTACTTCCAATGGTTTAATTCCAATGGTTCGTGTCTTTAATAACACTGCTCGTTATGTCGATCAAGGTGGTAATAAGAGACCTGGTGCTTTTGCCCTTTACTTAGAACCATGGCACTCTGATATCTTCGATTTTATCGATATCAGAAAGAATCATGGTAAGGAAGAAATCCGTGCAAGAGATTTATTCCCAGCTTTATGGGTCCCTGATTTATTCATGAAGCGTGTTGAAGCTAATGGTGACTGGACTCTTTTCTCCCCAAGTGCCGCTCCAGGTTTGTCCGATGTGTACGGTGATAAATTCGAAGAATTATATACTCGTTATGAAAGAGAAGGTCGTGGTAAAACTATCAAAGCTCAAAAATTATGGTATTCTATCTTAGAAGCTCAAACTGAAACTGGTACTCCTTTCATCGTTTATAAGGATGCTTGTAATGAAAAGAGTAATCAAAAGAATTTAGGTACTATCAAATCTTCTAATTTATGTTGTGAAATCGTTGAATATTCTGCTCCAGATGAAACTGCTGTCTGTAACTTAGCTTCTATTGCTCTACCTGCTTTTATCGAAACTTCTGAAGATGGTAAGACTTCTACTTATAACTTCAAGAAATTACATGAAATTTCAAAGGTTATCACTCGTAACTTAAACAAAGTTATTGACCGTAACTACTACCCTGTCCCAGAAGCAAGAAACTCTAATATGAGACATAGACCAATTGCCTTAGGTGTTCAAGGTTTAGCCGATTTATTCATGCTTTTACGTCTACCTTTCGAATCTGATGAAGCTAAAAAATTAAACAAACAAGTTTTTGAAACTATTTACCATGCCTCCCTAGAAGCCTCCTGTGAATTAGCTCAAAAGGAAGGTACTTACGAAAGTTATGAAGGTTCTCCAATTTCTCAAGGTATTTTCCAAATGGATATGTGGAATGAAAAACCATTCGGTATGTGGGACTGGGATACCTTAAGAGAAGACATTATGAAACATGGTGTTAGAAACTCTTTAACTATGGCTCCAATGCCAACAGCTTCTACTTCTCAAATTTTAGGTTACAATGAATGTTTCGAACCTGTTACTTCAAACATGTATTCTCGTCGTGTCTTATCCGGTGAATTCCAAGTTGTTAACCCATACTTATTGCGTGATTTAGTTGATCTTGGTATTTGGGATGAAGGTATGAAACAGCATATCATTACTCAAAACGGTTCTATCCAAAACTTGCCAAATGTTCCAGACGAGTTGAAACAATTATATAAGACAGTTTGGGAAATTTCTCAGAAGAAGATTATCGATATGGCTGCTGATCGTTCAATTTACATTGATCAATCTCACTCCTTAAACTTATTCTTACGTGCTCCAACTATGGGTAAGATTACAAGTATGCACTTCTACGGTTGGAAGAAAGGTTTAAAGACTGGTATGTACTACTTAAGAACTCAAGCTGCTTCCGCCGCTATTCAATTCACCGTTGATCAAAAGGTTGCTGATCAAGCTGCTTCTAACGCTGCTGATGTTTCCAACTTACAACGTCCTACTTTTATCCCATCCGATCCTATCTACACTTCTGACCATGTTCCAAACCCTGAAGCTGCTAAGGCTATTCTACCTCCAGCTACTCCAGTTGAACAACCAGTAGCCCAAGCAGCTCCACTAGTAACTGAGGTTCCAGCTGAAGAGATTAAGGATTCCAGAAGTACCTCTCCTACTCCTTCTAACACTTCTAGTGAATCTTCAAGAACCGAAGAATTGAAACCTGAAATTCCAGTTGTAGCCATTCCACAAGAAACTTCTGATAAGAAAACTTCTCCACCAGGCGAAGACGCTACTGAAGAAGAGTTTGATATTTACAATTCTAAAGTCATTGCATGTGCTATAGATAAACCAGAAGCTTGTGAAATGTGTTCTGGTTGATCTAACTTCTTTTATTTTTATTCATTTTTTTCTCTTGGGTTTCTTTTTATTTTAATGGTTTACTTCTAATTTTTTTATATATTTCATACATAATTTCTATGATTAACTAATATAGATTCAAAAAAACAAAAATTTATGTTTTTATCATCTCCTACTTCCTCTTTCATTTCCCCATTTATCCAAATATACTAGATATTTTTTTTGTCTATTTCACCTAGCGAAATCTAAAACAAGAAATTTTCAAATAATTAACCAAGAAATACATATACTAAAAAAAGCTGTATAAATATATTCACAATTATCATTCCATCCTCAGCTTAAAGAGTTTGTGAATAGAAGCATCTAGCACTACTGTTATAAATGAATGATATATCTGATTTATTGAGAGACAATTTAAGTGTAGACAAAATCAGGGAAATAAAGGAGCAGTTGATAAAGGAAAGATCTACCGTTGATTATGAAGTAAATAAACAATCTTCGAGATACTTCAATCAAATTCAAGAAAGTTTATCCTTGTTAAATCTATCTCAGAAATCTGTCAATTCCATAAGAGAAAATATCAATGATGTAGACAAATTGAGTGAAGAAAATAAGTCCTCAATATCAAGATACAATGTTATTTTTGATGCAACAAAGATATATGAAGCAGTTAATAACACCTCGGAACTATATGAAAAGATTATTCAATTTGGTGATATGGTTAATCATCTTAATGAATTATTAGAATACGAACTATCACAGGATTCCTTAGAATCAGGGTGCCAAAACTTATTGAAGATCCATTTTCTTTTGAGTGCAGCTCTTGACTTTCAAGACCAAGTAACAGTTATGGCTACTGTATCGACTGAAGATGTCCAAAGAACCTCTAAAAAGATATTCTCGCAAATGCCGGAAGTGGTTTCAAAATTCGATAAGTTGTTAGAAACCCTTATATACGACTTAGTTGAGATTGTAAGGGCTAACCAAATTTCACTAGCCATTAGAATATTCAAAGTAATTAACCTAGAGGAGAGGGAAGACTTAAAAATTCAGGCCATAACGAACATAATCAAAAAGAAAGAACTTGAAGCTGAGAAAGCATCAGTAAGAAAACTGCCTAACAACATTAGTGATTCATATCCTCATGAAGAAATAGATGAATATCCTACGACCCTTGCAGTTTATAAAGAAATGATGAGCGGAACCATCACGAGAAGAACTACACCTCGTGGATATAAGAACTTTTTCAATAATAAATTAAAACAATCAATCCAGGAGATGTTTGTTGAAGTAAGAAAAGAGTATCAAGGAGATCGAAGATTTGAGGTGTTGAACAATCTCGACTGGATTTTTAATGAATTACTAATTGCAAAGGATCATCTATCTAAGTATTGTCCAGATGGTTGGAATATATTTGATAAATTCTATGAAATCTACTACGAGGAAGTTCATGAATTAGTAAATGAATTAGTAGAAGCTGAACCTGAAACTTT
This sequence comes from Kazachstania viticola, assembly GCA_030571575.1. Taxonomy (NCBI): domain Eukaryota; kingdom Fungi; phylum Ascomycota; class Saccharomycetes; order Saccharomycetales; family Saccharomycetaceae; genus Kazachstania; species Kazachstania viticola. The sequence goes on from JAJLXZ010000006.1 coordinate 175,631, forward strand.
AATTATTCTTGATATTCTAGATTATGACAAAACATTTCAACAAACTCTGGTAGCTGATTTTGGGTTTAATAAGAAAGAAACTAAGAGTGTCATTGGTCCTGAACAGAAAGAAAGACTATTTGCTGATTATCAAAATTTGATCGTTGTTAAGATGACAGAATGGTTTGACAATCTTGAAAAAGCAGAATTTGATGTATTTCTGGAGAGAAGCACCCCTCCACACACAGATTCCGAAGGATTGTTATTTCTTGATGGGACAAAAACATGTTTTCAAATGTTTACACAACAAGTGGAGGTGGCATCCGGTTCTAACCAAGCTAAGATCCTTTTAGGTGTAATTGAAAAATTTGTGGGATTATTAGTAAAACGTCAAAAGGATTGGCATGATGTTATAGGAAAAGAAGTTACAAAATTACTAAAATACAACGAACTGTTTGATATTGATCCACAGGAAATCTCCCCAGAAGCAGAAGTTCCAGGTGGATTACTAGAATATTTAATTGCTACTGCTAACGATCAAATGAGAGCGGCTGATTATACTATGGCTATTTCTACAAAGTACAGTACTTTAGTCAGCAAAGTTTATGAGAAAGAAATTACCAAGCATATGGACTACGCTTTAGATGGTTTTGCTGAAGTTGTGAAGATAAGTTCAAATGCCATACTTTCCATAATGTTTGATGATCTGAAGAAACCATATACTGAAATATTTAGTAAAGCATGGTACAATGGTAGTCAAGTACAGCAAATCTCTGATACATTGAATGAATATTTAGTTGATATTAAAGCTCAGATGAGTCCCGTTGTATTTGATATATTTATTGGTAATGTGATAGATGAAACGTTCCTAAGATTTATTCAAGCACTAAATGAAAAACATTCGTTCAAAAGTAAAAACAATAAATTCTTAAATTGTATGAAACGTGACTTTGAGATATTCTTTACTTTATTCACTAAATTTGTTACCGAAGAACAGAAGACAGATCTTATAGATCACAGATTCAAAGTAATGGAATACTTTATGGATCTAAGTTGCGAACCAGTGGATGAGATAATAGATACATGGAGAGATTTCATTTTAGAATATCCTGAAGGTCCCTTAGATTTTGTCAATGCCATTCTAACCTGTAGAAAGGATGTGGATAGTTCAACTAGGAAAAAATTTATATCCTCTTGTCAGGAATACATTAACAACCCAGAGAGGATAAATAGATTAAGAGAAATGACCACGGATCTTTCATTTATATCTAGATTTAAATTCACTGCATAATAATGATAAAAGTATGCCAATTTTAGCATTATCGGATATATACTGAAAGAATAGAATGAAAGAACAAACAAAAATTCTAACTCTTTAACTAGTACACAGTATGTAGATATATATAGGGATTTGGTATCATTTGAATACCCAAATTACAGTAATTAAATGACGTTCATTCTTATTTTTGGTCTCTAGTTCATAATTTAGTAGACCATCCTTCTTTGAATTCCATGAAGTTCCTATAGAGTTAGAGGATTCAAACTCACATTTATCGTCTCCAGTATTTAATTGAAGGGATGTTACTGAAACTATGTACTTATATTGAGAAGAATGCTTGTTTAACTTTTGAATAATTTTTTTGATCAGGTCATCTTTATCAAGGGTATCCTCATCTTCATGCTCATTTACTACCTGCCTATGCGATTCTTGAATTATATCAATAATTTTATCTAGTGTGAAAGGAGCGGTATCTATTTTACCCTTATCCACTGTTGTCTCCATCTGCTCAACGTATTGTAACCTGACTACTTCTTCCAAAACATAGTAGTTATCTTAAAAAAGGGCAGAAGTTCTTTAGATTTTTTTTTTATCAGATGCCGGATTTAAATTAAGATGAGTTGGAACGCTTAAAAGAATAGCAAGAGAAAACAGCTTACAAGAATAGCTAATTGCATGCTTTATGGGCCACTGTTTACTTGCCCATTGACTTAAATTATTTATATATATTCTAAAAAATATTTGTAGAAATGCATTCAAGAAAGAAAAATGAAATATGTATATTATATTATTGACACATCCAAAGGCAAAGCATTGTTAAATCTAATGTCTCCAGGTATTAAAGATTATCAAAAGTTACTAATTAAATACAGGATATCAAATCGAACCTCAGCCGGTCGATCTACTCTTAAACAGAAGTTTCTACTATGTGGCATTTTCTGCATTATCATAAAATTAACAACCACCGTTACCGGCTAAAAGAATTGACTCATAACAAAAAGTGATAATATACAATGTAACCAAATATAGGCACTTTTCGCTCAATATTCAGCTACCATAATAATGAGCTTGTCCCATGATTGGATATGCAGTATTCCATGTTTGAAAGGGCCAAAATATGTTTTTGTCTGAATGTTTATCAAATATTTTGGCTTGGCACTCATTTATACGGCTCTTTGACTCATATTTTAGGGCCAAAGGCATCTGAAAAAAAATTTAGTGGGTGAAAAGTTGATTAGTAACAATGAACCGGTGCATCAGATATTCGGTTTGTATCTTGCTGATAGTTATATAAGATACGATGTAGCATTAAATATTCTTACTTGAGCTTATCAATTTTAGTTGATTTACCTTTTAAATCTTTTTACAAGTTAAATTTTGAAGCTTAATTGTTACTTGCACCAATCGTAAAAAGTTGATAAAATCTATAGAAGTTATAAAATGTTATCTCGTACGTGTGTGGGGAGCATTTCTAGTGCTAGATTAGTGTCTAAAAGTTTACTACGTTTTTATTCACAACAACCATTACTTTCTTCAATTACCTTACCTAATGGAAAAGTATATGAACAGCCAACAGGTTTGTTCATTAATGGTGAATTCGTCGAATCTGTAAACAAAAAGACCTTTGATGTCATTAATCCATCTACTGAAGAGATTATCACAAAAGTTTACAGAGCTGATGAAACCGATGTTGATAAAGCTGTTAAAGCTGCAAAGAATGCATTTGACAACAATTGGTCTCAAGTTGAACCGGAAGTACGTGCACGTTCATTATTCAAATTAGCTGATTTAATTGAAGAGCATGCTGATACTTTAGCTAATATCGAATCTATGGATAATGGTAAAGCATTATTCTGTGCTCGTGGTGATGTTGATTTGGTCTCCAAATACTTGCGTTCTTGTGGTGGCTGGGCCGATAAATTGTACGGTAACGTTATCGATACTGGTAAAGATCATTTCGCATATTCTGTTAGAGAACCATTAGGTGTTTGTGGTCAAATTATCCCATGGAACTTCCCATTATTAATGTGGTCTTGGAAAATTGGTCCAGCGTTAGCTACTGGTAATACTGTAGTGTTAAAACCTGCTGAAACCACTCCATTGTCAGCTTTATATGCTTCACGTTTATGTCAAGAAGCTGGTATTCCAGCTGGTGTTGTTAATATTGTTCCAGGGTCTGGTAGAGTTGTAGGTAATAAATTAGTAACCCATCCAGATGTCAAGAAGATCGCTTTTACCGGATCTACAGCCACTGGTCGTGATATTATGAAGAAAGCTGCTGATACTGTGAAGAAAGTTACTCTAGAATTAGGTGGTAAATCTCCAAATATTGTCTTTGCCGATGCTGATTTAGATAAAGCTGTAAAGGATATTGCTTATGGTATCTTTTTCAATTCGGGTGAAGTATGTTGTGCAGGATCTAGAGTGTACGTTCAAGATACAGTGTATGAAAAGGTTTTACAGAAATTCAAAGAATATACTGAAACATTGAAGGTAGGTAATCCATTTGAAGAGGATACCTTCCAAGGTGCACAAACGTCTCAGAAACAACTAGAGAAGATATTAGATTTTGTCGACATTGGTCGTAAAGAAGGTGGTCGTCTTATTACTGGTGGTGAAAGACATGGTACCAAGGGTTATTTTGTAAAGCCAACGATTTTTGCTGATGTAAGAGAAGATATGGAAATCGTCAAAGAGGAAGTTTTTGGTCCATTAGTGACTGTTTCTAAGTTTTCAACTGTTGATGAAGTGATATCGATGGCTAATGATTCACAGTATGGTCTTGCTGCTGGTATTCATACCAAGGATATTAACAAGGCAATTGAAGTATCTAACAGAGTTAAGGCTGGTACTATTTGGATAAATACTTATAATGCATTCCATCAAAATGTTCCATTTGGTGGATTTGGTCAGTCAGGTATTGGTCGTGAAATGGGATCAGCCGCTTTAGATAACTATACACAAGTTAAATCTGTTAGAATGGCAATTGATAAACCAAAATTTTAAAAATATAAAATTAAAGCATTTGAAATGTGTCCCGAGCACGATCAGTTCAGATAGAAAACAAACAAGTTGCCATGGAACAAATATGTTTTGAAAGAATATTAATAACCTGAATATTTACGAAGTAAAGTCAGGCACTCTTACCATAATTCGTATTTATCATTAAAGAACAATGTACTTACATTCCTACACGTTACAATATAAAAAACTTCAAGTATAAGTCAATCAATATTTTATCTGTATATATTAACTAGTTGTACATTAGCTCATTTTGGTATAGTCATATAGTTATATATGCGAATGAATATTCATTGGAATATTTAATATTGGACATACTTTCCGGAATCAATTACTGTCGTACTATTCTTCCTCATTGTGTCATTTCCATCAAAAACTAAACTTGCTATGACTGTTTCCTACACCCACACAACTTTTAGATTTATCTAAAAATGTTTTTTTTAAAAAAAAATCTAAAAGCGAAACCCAAATAACTTTTTTGTTGAATTTGGAAAACGTCGCAAACTCTGTCGGAAATTTTCCAAATGTTTGTGAAATTTCGACCTGAGCATTGGAATGCCGTAGTGCTCTGGGTGAGTTCTGTGCTAGTGAAACTGTATTGGTGAGTGGGAAGGCAGTGGTTACTCTAGTTTGGTGCTATTGAATTGTTAAGATAGGTTAAGATAACTTGGTTATCTGATACATAGAAATTTTCAAATAGCTGGAAAAGTTAAGGAACCAAAGAGCTAAAATGGTATGTCTATAGATACAAAAGTGAAAAGATAGCGAGCCATAATGAGAGATGGGATAAAACAACACCACCTATCAAAGTAATCGATATCAATGGAAAAGTTTGTTGTAAATTATGAGATTTTGGAGTTATACAAAGCAGTAGGTAAACTGACTCTGCAAAATGGCAAAGACCATATTGCTTAAATGAGAAATTATAGATTGTGATTGTTCTCCTATATCCAAATACGAGGTTTTTGAAGATGCGTAGATAAAAGTTTTTG